>VXBP01010743.1:82566-172139 GCA_013400115.1 Rhinopomastus cyanomelas
GGGGTGTGCCAGAGCCAAAGCATGGAAGGAAGACCCCAGCCAAAAGACACAGGGCCACGATGATCAGCCCGTTTTATCTTGTCACGTAGCCCACACCCGAGGGCAGACACCTGGGACAACTCTCTTAAAGGAAAATGCACCTTTTTCCTCATGAAAGCACGAATCTATACATCTGAGAATTCTGATAATTTTCAAAAAGCAACACAGGGCAAACAGTTTCCTTCAGTGCCATCAAACTGGTGGGTGCCACAGACTGTTTTTGGGCTCTATCCCATTTAAATTTTAACTCTTGGTGGCTAGGTAGTAGAGGAAAGAGATGCTGGAATTGCCATTTGATTTGTTACCTAAGTGCATCATGCTCAGATGTAAGTCTTTGGAAAAACAGAGCTTGAGTGGGGATTTTTTTTTTGTTTTAGGGGTTTTTTTCCTTCCACCAAACAGATTTCTTTCTCAGGAACTTGGCAATATAGAGAGTAGTTGTGCATTTACTGGGTCCAGTTTTGGGTGCCACAGTGTCAAGAGGAGATTGAGGCGCTGGAGCAGGGCCAGAGAAGGGCCGTGAGGCTGGGGAGAGGTCTGGCAAACAGGCCCTGTGAAGAATCCTGTGGGGTTATTTAGTCTGGAGAAGAGGAGGGTGAGAGGAGACTTTAGTGCTCACTACAGCTACCTAAAAGGAGGTTGTAGCAAGGCTGGTGTTGCTGCCTTCTCCCAAGTTGATGGGACAAGGGGAAATGGCCTCAAGTTGCATCAGAAGAGATTTTGGATCTTAGGAAGAAGTTCTTTCCTGCGAGAGTGGATGGGCACTGGACCAGGCTTCCCAGGGAGGTGGTACAGTCCCCATCCCTGGAGGTTTTTAAAAACTGAATAGGTCTAACACTTGAGACCATAGTGAACTGCATGGTATTAATAAAGATACTAATAAAAGTTTACTTGGCATCTGACTGGCACAGCAGAAATGCACAACTCTAGCTTTCTACTTATGCAAGCAGAAAATGTTGTGGCCCTGATTCATATCTCAGTAAACTCTGTTTACACTGGGTTTCTTCCCTGCATCTTCTCTCAAAGCATTTCACTGTAGAGACTGTGTATCAGTAAGTTAGTCAGAAGTGTGCTTCCTCAGTGAAGATGAGGAACAGGCTGCCCAGAGAGGTGGTGCAGTCACCATCCCTGGAAGTGTTTAAAAGACGAGTAGATCTAGCGCCTGAGGCCATGGTCTAGGGGTTAGGGAGATACTGGGATGAGGGCTGGGCATGATGATGCTGGAGGTCCTTTCCAGCCTTGATGATTCTATGGTTCTGTTTCTGTACCACGTATATACAACAGTATAACAGGATTGAAAAGCTTTACAGCCTTGGGATGCAACATAATTTGTCCTAACATCTGCACACCTGCACTTTTCCTGGTCACTTTGGTGTATTTATTTTTTCTTCTAGAATGGTTTCCTGGGGAAAGCAGCACTGCTGTGTTGGCAGAATACGGGACATCTTCTTGAGATTCAGGATTATTCTAGCAGTCCTGTTACTTAATTTGTTCCTGGCTACAGCAGGCAAAGGTAAGACAATTTTTCCTTATTTATCTGGCGTTGTTATTCTAAGTAAATAGCGTTCATCCCGATGAATAGGACTTTTTACCATATTCAGAACAAGCAAGTTTCTGCCCTCTTAAGAGGGAAAACTGCCACAACAAGAAGTGAAACAGTTTGTGCTTGGTGCTTTGGATATACAAACCCTATGTTTACAGTGTGTGTTTTCCCAAAAAGTAATGAGTAACTTCTTCTCAGCTATGGATGAGAGAACATAAACATAGTAACAGGGCAAATTACTCAATGACAGGTTTTTAAGTGAGATGTGTTCATATTTTCAGCATGTGTTAATCTTTTACCCTGCTCTTACACAGAGTCTTTTGCGCTTCATTCAGTGAGTAGAAGCATAGAACATCTCCTGCACTGCTGTAGGTTGTGGATCTGATTATGGGTAGAGAAAAGGTGGTAAGATCCAAACCATGTAACAGAAATACTGTATTTGAGTCTGTGCTCCTTCTGTAACAGTGAATGAAAAGTAAATTCATAAGGGGTTTGTAAAATTGTGAAACTATCTTGATGCTTTTGTTTGAGGTACAGAGGAATCAGCAGGTGGTGTTTTATTCATAGAGTCATAGAATGGTTTAGGTTGGAGGACACCTTAAAGATCACAGAATCACAGAACATTAGGGATTGGAAGGGACCTCAAAAGAGCACCTAGTCCAATCCTCCTGTCTATTCCACTAGATCTGGGGTTGCCCAGAGCCCCATCCAGCCTGGTCTTGAACTCTTCCAGGGAGGGAGCATCTGCATCTTATTTATGGAAGCTGTTTCAGTGCCTTACTACTGTCATAGGAAGGAATTTCTTTGTAAGATCCAATCTAAGTCTATTCTCTTTTAGTTTGAAACCCTTTGTCCTATCACTTGAGTCCTTTATAATATGTCCTGCTCCAGCTTTTCTGTACCCTTTCAGCTGCTGGAGAGCTCTTACAAGATGCAAGTCTGTCACTACTGTGGACCTCTTAAGAATGCTTTTCATTGATCATATTAGTCATGTGCATGGAATTCAAAGTGTTTTTTGCTAAGTGCTCAATGGCCACTGTTACAATTTGCCTTCTCTGTCATGGCATGTTGCTTTACTCGAGAAGGTCAGAGTTTCTTGCAGTTCAAATGGAGTTAGTAAGTGTGTGTCTGAACTAGCAATGAAACGTCACAGATTTACAGCCTACACCCATTCTGATCCTAATACTCCAAGTAAAGTAATTTTTGTAAAATGGAGCTTTTTATTAGGACAAAATCTGAGATTCAGGTGATAAAACTAGTATTAAGATTTCAAGAGTTTTTTGAAAGATATTAAGTGCTCCAATGCAGTGATGACGTTGAAAACTCTTCCCAAAATTGCTATTGGAGCTTCCTTGTCTCCAAATTGTGATTTCTGCTTGTTTTTCCTGCTCTGGAGATGTTTTGAGCATTCTTTCTAGAATGCTGTGTTTTCTGTGGTGTAGTGATGAAGGTATTTTCATAGCTAGGGCTCTGAATGTGAGTTGTATTGCCAGGACTCAGAGGAGCTAGTTGTAAGCTAGGAGTGCCACTGGCAGAGCACGGCTGCTTGTTTGTGTGCTCAGGGGTGGACTACAGCCCGCAACTACCGTCGCTACAGAAAATCAGTAGTGATTAACAGAACTTCCACAAGCTTTGAAGTAATATCTTTTACTTCACATTACATCCACCCACATATCAAACAGACTTAGCCACGCTGATAATTAATTTCTAACTAATTTAATGCTGTATTTGATGTGTTCCACTGGAACAGCAAAACGCATTGTCTATCATGATTTCACGGAATCTCAGAGCATTAGGGATTGGAAGGGACCTTGAAAGATTATCCAGTCCAATCCCCCTGTCACAGAAGGATCACCTAGATCACGTCACACAGGAACATGGCCAGATGGGTTTTAAACATCTCCAGAGAAGGAGACTCCACAGCCTCCCGGGCAGCCTATTCCAGTGCTCTGGCACCCTCACTGTGAAGAAGTTTCTTCTCATATTGACGTGGAACTTCCTCTGTTCCAGCTGGCACCTGTTGCCCCTTGTCCTATCATTGGATGACACTGAGCAGAGCCTGGCTCCATCCTCCTAAAACCTGCCCTTTCCATATTTATCAACATTAATGAGGTCACCCTTAAGTGTCCTTTGTTTCCAAGCTCAGTAGACTTGGCTCCCTCAGCCTTTCCTCATTAGGGAGCTGTTCCATGCCCTTCATCATCTTTGTGGCTCTGTGCTGGACTCTCTCCTTTGTGCCTTTTCAGCACTCTTGAGAAGACAAACCACATACAGTTTTTCAAGCCTTTCTTGTAACAATTCAGACAGTATCTTAACTTTGGCACCCCTTTTGGCACCTGTTTTGTGTGTTTTTTCCATAACTGTTCAGAGCAAAGCGAGCCAGATTTTCCAGGTTCTGCAAGAATAGACTTCTCTAAATAGATGGAATTAATTTGTCAGGCCTTGCATACTAATCAACAGCTGTCTTTGTAAATGATATGAAGCAGGCTAGTAAAATAATCAGGCTTGATTTTATTTTTGCATCATTTCTGTTGGTTGCCTGCCTTAAGACTCTTTTTACATCCTAGTTTATGTGCAGTCTGACTTTCATGCCACCTTTGTAGTGTCAGCATCCTTGAAGAATACAGTAGGATTTTTCAGCCCTTTAATTAATTGACTTTTTAATTTAATTGACAAATTAATTTAATTAATCTTGGCACGTAAACACTCATTTAATGCTTAACATGAAGTCAAGCCTTTCCCAGAGTTTGTTCACTTCCTAAATCAAGTTGTCTGATGGTATCTTATGTCTTGGCTAAATGTTTTGTCAGGAATGGTCTTTGAGTCTTCCAGTCTGGATAGTTAACAGTGACTTCAAGTTTTGAAGCCATCAGGAAGCTTCCTTGGCCAGTAACTTTGGCCATCAAGTCTGCTTACAGGAATTTTGGAGTCGTGTATATGAATCATGCACGTAAACTTCTGACACAGACTCTGAGGAGCAGCAGCTGCATTAAGTCTTTCAAAACCCTTCAGTGTAACTCCTACTTAATAATGAAAGACTTGAAGAATTCTTTTTCTTTGGAGAGACTGTGTCACAAGTGTTGGCATAGAACTGTGATATCTAGTTAGCTATTTCCTTTATAAAATCAGTTTCCTCGTGATCTGTCCCAACTGGAAGGTAGCAGATCTATTTTAATGGTAGTCATCCTTTTACTAAAAAGGGTGGGTACATTTGAGTCTGTATCTAAAAATTTCTGATTCTGTGATACTTTCCCCTCCCACTCAGTCTTCCTCACACCATCTATTTAGTCATGTTTTCAAAACTAGTTTTCTGTTCTTATCTGAGTATCCCAAAGTTTGCTTTTAGGCTTTGACAGATAGCCAAGCTGAGTGAGTTAATTAATGCTGTAGGGTTGGACAGTAGGGAAGTAGTTCTACTGCTTGCTGTTGGGTCAGGAGCATTTTCCTTTTCCATTGCTAAGAATTACTACACCCTACAAAATCTATTCGCCTAGATCTGTCTATACCCAGAGTTTTCGGCATAGTCTTCTCGTATGGCACTTTCACAACATGTGTAGAAGTTAAGGAAACATTCAGGGTGGTGAAAGATGACTACGAGTTTCTGCTAATTAGTTTCACAAAGGGAGAGCTGTCTGGCAGAGAGGGACCTGAGGGTTCTTGCAGACAGGAAGATGAGTATGAGCCAGCAGTGTGCCCAGGTGGCCACGAAGGCCAATGGCGTCTTGGCTTGTATTAGAAATAGTGTGGCCAGCAGGAGTAGGGAGGTTATCATCCCCCGGTACTCGGCACTGGTGAGATCGCATCTTGAGTATTGTGTCCAGTTTTGAGCACCACAAGAGAGATGTGGAGGTGCTGGAGCAGGTGCAGAGGAGGGCAACTAAGCTGGTGAAAGGCCTGGAGAATAAATCTGATGAGGAAAGACTGAAAGAGCTGGGGCTCTTTAGTTTGAAGAAGAGGAGGCTGAGAGGAGACCTCATCACTCTCTACAACTACCTGAAAGGACCTTGTGGAGAGGTTGGTGCTGGTCTCTTCTCACAAGCAATTAGTGATAGAACAAGAGGGAAGGGGTTCAACTTGCAACAGGGTAGGATTAGACTTGATATTAGGAAGAGTTTTTCCACAGAAAGGGTGGTCAAGCACTGAAATGGGCTTCCCAGGGAGGTGATTGAGTTGCCATCCCTAGATGTGTTTAGAGATCATTGGGGAAGGTATGGATGTGGTTTAGGGGTGAACTTGTAAGGTAGGGTAGATGGTTGGATTCAGTGATCCCAGGAGTCTTTTCCAACCAGAGTGATTCTGTCATTGTATGATTAACATTTACGATCAAATTCCAATGTTTAGGCCATTCAGTGGCACTCTGTTTTACCAGCATCAACCTGACACCTTGTTTTCATCAGTAAATTTACTGTTAGCACCTAAAACTCTGTTTACTGGCACATTGAACTGCCATCTCAGTGCCTCAGCAGATTTAAGATTCACAGACCAGAAGTGTCTGCGAGTAAATTATTTGGTAGAGAACCGTGAATGGTGTCTAGATGGGATTAAATGTGAAATAAACCAGTGGCTCCTAAGCGTATTTCTTAAAGTTACCTAAACTTGTCCTCCTCTATAATACTTCATTTTTCTACCTTTCTTGCTGAAACTCTGCCAGTATGCAGAAGATTTAGGAATCTCAGGGTTGAAAAGAAACTGGCATGGACTAGCACAATCTTCTGAGAAGGAGGATTCAAAACTGGGATGTGTAACTTGGTCTAGGTACTCCTGCTGTTGCATAGGGATTGGACTAGATCTTTCGAGGTCCCTTCCAATCCCTAATGATTCTATGATTCCATGGCAAGGCTGCAAGGGCTATAGTCCTTCTTTTCAGCTCAGTTTCTAGATACTGTTATTCAGTATCTAGTAAATGCAGAGTACCTGTGCAGTCCTGGGAGTAGGAACAGGATCTGGGATTCTCTTTTCACCTCCCATTTGTTGGTTGAGTGGTGTTTGAGAGAGCTACATGGTCATCCTTCCAGGATGAACTCTTCCAGGTCAACTCTTCCAGGGGAGTTGTGGAGTCTCCTTCACTGGAGAGATTTAAGACCCGCCTGGATGTGTTCCTGTATGACTTGGTCTAAGTGATCCAGCTGTGGCAGGGGGATTGGACTAGATGATCTTTCGAGGACCCTTCCAATCCCTAATGGTTCTATGATCCTTCAACTTGTGCATGAGTTTTTCTTCAAAGCTTTCATGAGCAGCTAGGATTTATTGACTGACTGCAAATTTGTCACTTCCTTACTACCAAAAAAGCAAAAGAGAAGGAAACGCTGATTCTTGAAGCGTTGTTTTGACAACTAGGTAAAATGCCTGCTGTAACTGTACTGCCCAGGGAAGTGGTGGAATCACCATCCCTAGCAATGTTTAAAAGCTGAGTAGCTAGAGCACTTGAGGCTGTGGTCTAGGGAAGGTCTAAGGGATGTTGGGATGAGAGCTGGACTTGATGATGCTGCAGGTCCTTTTCAGCCATGATTCTCTGTGGAAGAACAGCATTTCATATGGAAGATCCTTTAAAAAATGATTTGACAAATCACCTTTTCTTTATTTAGATCATGAGGATTTCCTAGGAAAATATAAAGCTGTCTTTAAGACTGCATGTGAAGATCCTTGGATTATGTCCCCAAGATTTTCTCTGCGTCCTTTGAAAGAATTCCTTGTCTGTGTGTACCTCAAGCTGTATTCCTCAAATAGTCCTTGGACCGCGTATGTGTACAGTCAAGAAACACCTCACACTAATCTCTCTGCAGATAAGTATGATCTTGGACTTACAGGAGATCATGATGAAGTGAGGATATGGTTGTTTGGACATCAAATAAATGCATCAGCAAGACTTCAGGAAAACACTTGGAATCAAATATGTATCCAGTGGAAAAGTGAAGATGAGGAGGTGAAGGTGTTTGTAAATAAAAGAAAGATAACAAACAAAAGACTGCCTGGGAAAGTTAATTTGCCTGGAAAAGGGCAGTTCTTACTTGGCTGTTCAAAGCTGCCAGGCTCAGTGACATCACCTCACCATGGTATGACTGGGGAGCTGTACATGTTCAGAATGTGGGACAAAGCAAATATAAAGCAGTCTCTCAACTGTGAAGATAGTGGAGTTATTGGCTGGAGGAAGGAGGATTGGGTCTATAATAAGACAGCAGAAGAGGATAACTCTTTGTATTGTGGTAAGTACTGTTGCATTCCTCTTTTTAAATACGTTGATCTAACATTTTTCTCCCAGATTTTACGAAGACTTCTATTTTACAAAGACTTTCTAGCTAAACTTTCAGTGGGATTATCTGAGGATCAGCAACTTCTGTCAGCTTTTGTCCAAGTCTAAAAAACACGACCACAGTCCTTCAAGACTTTGAATTTTCTTTCTGTCTGCTGTCCACGAGAGCAGGAGTATTACATCTTTCTGTCAATGTGTTCTTAAAATCATTTACAGACCTTCCATTCAAGGGATAAATAGAGAGGAAGGCATTGCTGGCCCTCATTCTGCACCTTTGCTGGGCCAGAACGTTGAGTGCAGCTTTGCGGTGCTTCACTGACACACTGTCTTTAGCTAGTATGGTTTGGGTCTGAGCAGCTGCTTCTTGTTTCTGTATCAGTAATGCATTCCTTTATTAAAATGGCCAAATTTAAACATGTCCAGGGATGGTGATTAACCACCTCCAGGGGCAGCCTGTTCCAGTGCCTGATGACCCTTTCAGTGAAGATTTTCCTAACGTCTAACCTAGACATCCTCTGGCACAACTGTAAGCCATTTCCGTGTTTCCTATTGCTTGTTTCTTGTGAGAAGTGACCAACCCCCCTCTCTATACCCTCCTTTAAGGTAGTTGTAGACAACAATAAGGTCTCACCTGAGCTGCCTTTTCTTGAGACTAAAGAACCGCAGCTCTCTCAGCAGCTTCTCTCAGTGTCTTGTTCTCAAGACACTTTGCCGGCCTTATTGTCTTATTTGGAGCTTCTCCAGTCCCTCGGTGTCTTTCCTGTATTGAGATTTGCCCAAACCTGAACCCAGTATTTGAGGTGAGGCCTCACTAGTGCTGAGTGCAGGGGTACCATCACCTCCCTGCTCCTGCTGGCTACAGTATTTCTGATGCTATAGTTGGGAGAATTACCTTCTCTATTGTATGATTTGAGAGATAAACTGAAGGAAGAATGTCTCTCTTTTGCTCATGTGTAGCTCTAGTTGAAGGAACGTGGTCCTAGGGATCAAAGGGGAACCATTCTATCCACCAGAAAAATTGTGTAGTACAAAGAAAGGCTGAGAGAACTCTCTCATGGGTTAGAGTGGAGCATGTGGTTTATCTGTCACTGAGGCACTGAATGGATATTTTCTTGTTTACAGCTCTGGTACTTTCTTTCCTGAATGTAGAGAATCCTTGAGCGTCACAGAGAAGTTTGGTAAGGCAGCACCTAACCATAGCTCCAACTGATTAATGTGTGATTCAGGGGCCTGTGCAGTCCTTTGTCTAACTGCAGGAGCTCTGCAATGACTCTGTAAGATGTGTGGTTTCCAAAGCTCTGTCACTTAGCCAAAGTGAGCTTCACTTATATTGACAGAGGTTTGTTTCAGTGTAGAGGCCATCCCTACTGACAAACAGGAGTTATCTCATGTAGGATACTCGGAAGAACAACAGCATTTTGAAGAAAAGTTCATTGGGTTGTTTTTTAACTGTTTATTTTCCTGTTTTTGGGGCATAGCTGCTTTTTTAGCTGATTTCCCTCTCCTCTCCAAGTCAGTCTGTGCAAGGCTTAAATGAAAGCAAAGTGTGGACAGTAGGAGCCTGTGATTGTCAGTGTCAGGTGAATTCAGTTGATGATGTGTGTAGTGGCGTAGCAGTGGTGTTAGTGTGTTGTGTGGGTCGTTGTCTGAACCCCCACATGTCCCACCTGGGCCAATGGGTCAGAGACCCCAACTCTGTTTCCACCAAGAACTTTTAGCTAAGGCATCAGACACAAAGGGAGTGTTGTGTCTCTGACTAATCTGCAGGCAGTGAAACAACTGATTCAGTTTGGAGAATCACAGAATCATAGAATCATTTTGGGATTGGAAGGGACCTCGAAGGACCATCTAGTCCAATCCCCCTGCCACAGCAGGATCACCTAGACCAAGTCATAGAGGCAGCCTGGGTTAGAAGGGATAACAACATCATCCAGTTCCAACTCCCCTACCACAGGCAGCGACACCCCACCCTAGATCAGGCTGGCCAGAGCCTCACCCAGCCTGGCCTTAAACACCTCCAAGGACGGGGCCTCCACCACCTTCCTGGGCAACCCATTCCAGGCTCTCACCACTCTTACAGTGAAGAACTTCCTCCTCACATCCAGTCTAAATCTACCCATCTCCAGCTTTGCTCCATTCCCCCCAGTGCTGTCGCTACCTGACATCCTAAAAAGCCCCTCCCCAGTCTTTTGTAGCCCCCTTCAGATACTGGAAGGCCACAATAAGGTCACCTGGGAGCCTCCTCTTCTCCAAACTCAACAGCCCCAACTCTCTCAGTCTGGCCTCATAGGAGAGGTGCTCCAGCCCGTTGATCATCCTCATGGCCCTCCTCTGCACTTGCTCCAGTATGTCCACATCAGATTAAAACCCCATGCATAACATAGACTCAGAGTTTAATCACATGCTCCTACACTGTACTGAGATAGAAAATGTTCAAAACATCATTGTCTTCGTTATTCTGCTTCCCTCTCAAATGACAACAGTCATCAGACTTCAGAATTCTCACAGTCTCTCCAGGTCCAGGCAAATCTTCCTACTCACCATAAATTTCCTTCACCTTGAGGAGCAATAACCTTCTCAGAAGCAGTAACATTCTCTCTCAGCAGCAGTGATGCAGCTCCAAACAGTCCAAGATGGAGAGAATCAAAGAAGGTGAAAGTCACTGAGGGGAGACAAAAGGGGGGGGAGTGGGGGTGAAGACACTTTTCAACTTTCTAACCCCAAACTTCAAACTTTTCTGCAGAAAACACACAGATTCTGAAGCATAACATGATGCTGCTGGTCTTTCCATCTGATTTATTTTCCTAAGTTTCTCTGTACATCTGTCTAAAAATTATCTGATTTGTGGGTATTCTCCTTTTTTGATAAAACAGGAGAACTTGAGTAGTAACTCTGCAGAAACAACTGATTTTGCATCTGCAAAGAACATAGTTGGCCAAGGGCTAAAGATTGGGAAAGGGCTCTGCCTCCTGCGTAGGCACAAGAGGTGATAAGGAAGTGGTTTGTTATAATTGTGCCAGAGGACAAGTTTCAGGTTGTTTTTGTGGTCTGGCTGGCATTTTGTGCCTACATAAAGCAACGAGTTGTCAAATATTCAGATTTTTTTTTGTGATTCCCCCTTTGCTTAGCCCCTCAAAATCTTGGTGCAGTGTAAGCCAGTATCTGACTGGTGTATCACGGGTAGTGATGGACTCCTTTAATGCATCTGGATTTACTTAATGTCACATTATTAGCTGGTTTCCTTACATCTTCTCCCACCTTGTTGAGTCTTCAGAGTCTTTTATTTTTCTTTTCAGAGAATCATAGGATGGGCTGAGTTGGAAGGGACTTTAAAGATCATCTAGTTCCAAGCTCCTTGCACAGGCAGGGACACCTTCACTAGGTCAGGTTACTCAGGGCCCTAGCCAACCTGGCCTTCAACACTTCCACTTGCCACCATTGCCTTGGGCAACCTGTTCCAGCATCTCCCCACCCTCACAGCAAAGAATTTGTTCCTCATGTCCAACCTCAGCCCCCTCTCTTCAAGTCTGGAACCCTCTCCCCTTGTCCTCTCACTATGTACCCGTGTCAAAAGCCCTCCCCCAGCTTTTGTGCAGCCTCCTTCCTTCAGAGATTGGAAAGCTGCTAGAAGGTCAGCTGGGAGCCTCCTCTCCTCACCTTGCTCAGCCTGTCCTCAGAGGGGAGGTGCTCCAGCCCTCTGATCATTTGAGTTGCTCTCCTCTGGACACTTTCCAGAAGCTCTGTGTCCTCCTTCTGCTGGGGACTCCAGAACTGGACCCAGTGCGGTCTCACCAGTGCAGAATAGAGGGGGAGAATCACCTTCCTCAATTGAGTGTCACTGCTTCTTTTGTATTGCTTTTATATATTATTTTTATAACAGATTTTCAGAATACCATAACTGCACTTCTTTTTTACTTAATTATTAATAGTGTGAGGTCTAATAAGGCCCAGAATTGCAGCTTCTGCTAAGATTTACACACATGTTTAGCACCTAAATGAGCACTCAACTTTAACCAAGTAAATTGCTCTCCAGAAGTTGATGGGATTTCCTTTGCAGAAGCTTACGTATCTCACACATCTTAAGGACCTGTTAGACTGCTTCCCTGTTTGTCATGAGGGCTGATCACATATAATGGGCTACAACTCTTGCTTCTTTCAGTCACACGGTCTTCTATTTCTCCTGTTTTTGGTGTTGCCACTGCATGCTGAGCAGAAATCAGGCCAGAGAGAGACAGCGGCCCCACACATTGCATGTCACTAACCTTCTGCTTACATTCCACAGGTTCTTTTGATAAATCTCCTTTTGCTGAGAATGAGAAGTAGCATAAGAGTTGTGACATGGAGAAAGAGTGCCACAGAATCACAGAATGTTAGGGATTGGAAGGGACCTCGAAGATCATCCAGTCCAATCCCCCCACCACAGCAGGATCACCTAGAACAAGTAGCATAGGAACATGTCTAAGCAAGTTTTAAACATCTCCAGAGAAGGAGACTCCACAACCCCCCTGGGCAGCCTGTTCCAGTGCTCTGTCACCCTCACCATGAGGAAGTTCCTTCTCATATTTATGTAGAAACTCCCGTGTTGCAGCTCACACCCGTTGCCACCTGTCCTGTCATGAGATGCTACTGAGCAGAGCCTGGCTCCATCTTCCTGACACCTGCCCTTTTTTGTGTTTATCAACATTAATCAGGTCACCTCTCAGTCTCCTTTTTTCCAAGCTCAAGAGACCCAACTCCCTCAGCCTTTCCTCATCAGGGAGATGTTCCACTACCTTCATTATCGTTGAGTCTCTGTGCTAGCATCTCTCAAGCAGTTCTGTGTCCTTCTGGAACTGAGGGGTCCAGAACTGAATACAATCTTCAAGATGTGGTCTCAGCAGGGCAGACTAGAAGGGGAGGAGAACCTCTCTATCTGCTAACCACCCTCCTTCTGATCCACCCCAGGATGCCAGTGGCCTTCCTGGCCACAAGGG
This sequence comes from Rhinopomastus cyanomelas, assembly GCA_013400115.1. Classification (NCBI taxonomy): domain Eukaryota; kingdom Metazoa; phylum Chordata; class Aves; order Bucerotiformes; family Rhinopomastidae; genus Rhinopomastus; species Rhinopomastus cyanomelas. Next base: position 95,372 of record VXBP01010743.1, read on the forward strand.
CCCATTGCTGGCTCATGGTCACCCTGCTGGTCACCTATCACGTGAATGAACCTATCTCACTTTAAAAATTATCTTCTGGTATTTAAAAATACGTAAGTGAAGAAAGATGTGCACACTGCTTCAATGCTTGATAAATGATTCCTGTTTAGCTGCATAATATGGACAGTGTGAGTGATATCACAGAATCACACAGAACATCAGGGATTGGAAGGGACCTCAAAAGATCATCTAGTCCAATCCCCCTGCCAGAGCAAGATCATCACCATTGTCTCCACATATCCCAAGAAAAAATGTACGTTACGTAACACACAGCTCTGGGTGATTTAAGAGAGTACAAAACCAGGAGAAAATAGGTGAGATTAAGATGCAAAATGCTCTTCAGTTGTCATTTTTACAGGGGATATTTGCAAATTGCTTTTAATAATAACTGAACAACTGGAACAAATGCACTGTTTAAACATTAATCATTTCAGTTACACATTAAACAGTAGCGTTCTTAACCCACTTTTAAGTATCTGACCTGTTACACTGTGCATTTATGCAAGGAGCACACATGATGGGATAATTTAACAAATTTCAATTAATAAATAAAATAGATTCATTACAGCTTGACTGTAAGTAGCATCACTGCCAGTAAAGCACTGTCATCTCATTTGTGGTGTTGGTGCCCTAAGTTTTAGCAGCAGTCCAGTGTCTGTTTCTTTTGATGACCTTTTTTTGCATAAATAGAATTCAGTGTTCCTGTTGTGGTACTTCAGAGTTTTCTAAACTGTCCAGCTGGATCCAGGGGATCCTGCTGTGCCAGGGGGATTGGACTAGGTGATCTTTTGAGGTCCCTTCCAACCCCTGATGTTCTGTGATTCTGTGATGAGAGTGAAGTGAGGGTGAAGTCCCAAGGCTTTACCTCTTCAAGCAAAAGGTGGAAATACAGCTGCCATTCATCCAGCCTGCATCCCAGCCTGTTGTGGACCAGACTTTGGGCCATACCTTTACATTTACTGAGTGGATCAGGAAAGTTGAAGATGGAAAAATAGATCGTTTACCCCAATAGCATTTTCTACAACTCTAAGGATAGAATACTGCAGAAACCTCCAGAAGGTTACTTAAAGGAAGTAAATGTGATGGGGAAGAAATATCTAACTCTAGAGTGCCTGTTTGATGAGTCATGTGCCACTCTACTTTGCACCTATTAACAGAGTGTGTGCTTGACCTTCCCTTTGCACTTGTTGCCTCCCTCTTCTTTGATACCAAAGGAAGTAGCTTTTTGGAAATGAGCCTGCAGGAAAAGACGTGATTTGAATTCACTTCAATATCTAATGTACAGTTTTATACAAACAGAACTTTATACAAACAGATAAAAATTCTGTCTATAACCTACTTTCCTAAAAACCTCTGTAACATCAAAGTTGAATTAAAAACATCGCAGCTGAATTTTTGTTAAGGATCCTAAAACAAACTGACAAGAGCCTGCTGTGAACAAACAATTCCATCATTTTCTTCCATTTGCCAGCAGACAATGAAAATTCATCCTTTTTCCATGGTACTGCTGCTAAGGTGGGAGGAAGTGGCTTCAAGTTGCATCAGAGGAGGTTTAGATTGGATCTTAGGAGGAAGTTGTTTCCTGAGAGAGTGGTTGGGCTCTGGAACAGGCTGCCCAGAGAGGTGGTGGAGTCCCCATCCCTGGAAGTGTTTAAAAACTGAGTAGATCTAGCACTTGAGGTCATGGTCTGTGGATTAGGGAGCTGTTGGGCTGAGGGCTGGACTTGATGCTTGTAGAGGTGCTTTCTAGCCGTGACGATTCTATGATACTGGTACTTCACTATGTATTTTAAAATCAAAGCTGATCTTATAAGCAATATACAGTTGTGATTGTTTAATGATATTCCACTAGTGTCAGCCAAGTGCTGTGGCATGGGGAGACCACATTAGTGCTGTGGATCTGTTTGTGAGCACTGATACGGTCGAAGGTATCTTTAGTTTGAAACAACAGGCCTGGCTGGTAATACAAGCTGTTCTCATGTTTGGTGTGTTTTTCAATTCAGATAAGGAAAATTTCAGGCACTTCGTTTCGTAGAGCTGTCATCTAGGCTCCATGTCACATCCTGAGAGAAAAGAATGAATGACTGAGGCTCGTGGGTTTGCTTGGGTCGAGTTGAGGTGACGTACACCATAGGTCCACATAAAAGTCGAGCTTAGAAAAGTTAATAGATGCCCTGCTCAAAGAGTAGACCAAAGGGAAGAGAGAGAAAAGAGGGAGGAATTATATCACCACCCCAGACTGCAGCAGTGTCTGGCATGGACTGCCCCCCAGCTCCTTGGCTTTGCAGCTTTCCAGTGTCTCTGTCCCTCTTCCTACTTGGTCTCTTGCTGTAGTCAGCTCCATGGATGGGGGTAATAGCGATGGGGGTGATCAGCCGCTGCTATCTCAGCATCCCCTTCTATCCCCTGCTGCAAAGGGCATTTTCTTCACCCCCATCCCTGGCAGTGTTGAAAGCCAGGTTGGATGGGGCCCTGAGTATCCTGATCTAGTGAAGGGTGTCCCTGTTTGTGCAGGGAGGTTGGAACTGGGTGATCTTTAAAGTCCCTTCCAACCCTGGCCATTCTATAATTCTATGATGAGAATGACTTAGTATTTTGGGGACTTTGACAAAACAGTGGTACGGTTTGTTCTTTGCTCTGTCACTGGGAACTTGACATGTTCCTACGGCGCAAGCGTACTTCTGCAGATAGAACAGCAGGGATTCTGAGCCTGCTCCTTCTGCTCTCACCACAGAACATACATCTCTTAACTAACTGCAGTGGTTCAGCCCTGGAAGTTGCCATGATTCCCACTGCCCCCGCTCATAATCATTTGAGCAATTTCACATGGTGTTGGTTGGCGTGTGACACCCCAGAATCTGTAAGACTATAAATACATGTTTTTTCTGCCAGTAATCATGTCTGCTTCTACACATTGCCAGGGCTGTTGCTTCTGCTAAACCTGGCTAGAAAGCAGCTGACCCCCTTGCATTCTCTCACTGGTTTTCCCAAGACAGATGTGAGCAGGCACCACTCTACTCACAGAAGCATCGCACAGGCTAGGCAGTTTGGTTGTCCACAGGGAGGCCCTAGTTCACTCCACTTCAGACTCTTTACCTAAGAGAGCAGTTTGGTTGCTGGCTCAGGTTTGCTCAGAGGATGCTTTCTGCAAAAGTTTAAAGGCAATCACAAAGTGTTAGGTAAAACAGTCAGCAGCAACACTTGCTCTGGGACAGGGGAGCAAGAAGCAGCAGCCAGAAATGTAGTTCTTGTGTGGTGTTACTACATGCAGCTAGGTTCTAGCCACTTCTCACTCCTCCACCCTGGAAAAACTGAGCTACTTCTGGCAGAGCAGGTTGCCTAAAGACAGGTGAATCAGAAAGTGCTCCTCTTCCAAAACTTTAAAGAGAGATCATGCTGATCATAAATTAGATTTGAGGCAGGGTGAAGAGAAGGATATTTTGCATTTTTCTAGTTAGGGATAGAACCCTGTATGCTGTTTATGCTTTAAGGGCTTCTTCTGTGTAAGTTACTGAGCAGAAGACATGCTGTGAGTGATAGTGTATTTGGAGCAGGGACCAGAGCCATCCATCTCAACTTGACCACTGTGTTAAAAATCCTCCTTCTCACTTTCCTTCTGGCTGTAATGGGCTGTGCATGGGGGTTGTGGAGTCTCCTTCTCTGGAGATGTTTAAAACCTACCTGGCCATGTTCCTGTGTTACTTGATCTACGTGATCCTTCTGTGTCAGGGAGACTGGACTGATGATCTTTCAAAGTCTCTTCCAATCCCTAACATTCTGTGTGAACTGATTCTTGAATTCTGCTTTGCTTAGTGGAACTGCTTCAACACAGAAACCATCCCATCCTAAAAGAAGCTGGTAGACTAAGAACATGACCGTTTAGTAGACAGGGCCAGGTACTGGTCTGTCTCAGAGCTATATTTTGTGGCTCTAACCTTAAGTACTGTTACGAATGGATTTAGTCTCCTACCAGACTGGACCTGCTGAAGTTACACTAGTTCTCATTGTCATACAAAGTCGTTGTGGGAAATGAAGTTTGTCAGAATGCAAATATTTGTTCCCAGCTAGGTTTATAACAGCTGTGGTGTGGAGGATTGCTGAGAGTTGCTAAACAGGTTTCATACCAGTGGCACAGTTTCCTCTGCCTGTATGAATGAAATTCTCAAGTCTTGGCTTAGCTAGCTGTTTGTGTTGGAACAGTATGAAGTGGTATGAAGACAGTGAGGGTCTTGCTGCTTTTGCTTTTACTGATGAATGTTAGTAACAGAAAGTTGTGCTTTTCTTATTTAATGGAATTGCCTTTTCCTTAAGAAAAGTTTAGTTCTTGTGGGGACCTATTCTTATCTCCCTTGCATCAAAGGCAAAGGATCATAGAATCAGGTGGCCAAGAAGACCAATATCATTGTGGCTTGTATTACAGAGTGTGGCCAGCAGGAGTAGGAAGGTTATCGTCCCCTTGTACTCGGCACTGGTGAGACCACATCTTGAGTGCTGTGTCCAGTTTTGGGCACCTCAATACAAGAGAGATGTGGAGGTGCTGGAGCAGGTGCAGAGGAGGGCAACTAAGCTGGTGAAGGGCCTGGAGAATAAATCTTACAAGGAAAGACTGAAAGAGCTGGGGCTCTTTAGTTTGAAGAAGAGGAGACAGAGAAGAGACCTCATCACTCTACAACTACTGGAAAGGACATTTTGGAGAGGTTGGTGCTGGTCTCTTCTCACAAGCAATTAGTGATAGAACAAGAGGGAATGGGTTCAAGTTACAACAGGGTAGGATGAGACTTGATATTAGGAAGAATTTTTCCACAGAAAGGGTGGTCAGGCACTGGAATGGGCTTCCCAGGGAGGTGATTGAGTCGCCATCCCTGGATGTGTTTAAGGATCGTTTGGCTGAGGTGTTGAGGGATGTGGTTTAGGGGTGACCTTGTAAGGTAGGGTAGATGGTTGGACTTGATGATCCCAGGGGTCTTTTCCAACCAGAGTGATTCTGTGATTCACTCAAGCAAATGTACTAAAGGGGTTTTTGAAGACACTTGGCAGTGGGAAAGCTCAGATGAACCTGTATCTTCTACATGTATACAAGTGATAAACTTGAACTCAAAAGAATTCAACTTTCACTTTCAAAAATTCTCGTTACACATTTCTCAGTGGATGCTAAGTACTTTTGTGAACCAGCTTGAACTGAAGTGAGTAGCATGTGTGAAGTGGTTGTGTTTAAAGCAGTGTATGTGTATCAGCATGTGTACAAATACATATGAACACTGCTGCTCCTAAAATAAAGTCTTCTTCTTTTGCAGTTGACACTGCAGCTACCTTGCCTGGCAGAAAGCAGATATCAGGTATTTGGGGGTTGTCTCTAAATTTTTTTCTCTTTGTTCTTGCATTTTAGAAGATGTAGGAAGATTACTCCTGCTATTACTTTTTCATTCATGGGGATAGTTAAGAATATGTAAAGATTTGCATATTAATTATCCATATCATCCTTGTGGCATATTAGCGTGTTCCTTAGGAACAGCTTCAATATTATGGGGGCAAAAAATTAATGAGTTACAGAATCACAGAACATTACGGGTTGGAAGGGACCTCGAAAGCTCGTCCAGTCCAATCCCCCTGCCAGAGCAGGATCACCTAGACCAAGTCACACAGGAACACATGCAGGCAGGTTTTAAACATCTGCAGAGAAGGATCACTGAGATGACTTCAGTTCTCCTTACACTGCACAAGTTTTACTTATCCTTTGGAATGAAGCTGTTACTAGCTTTCAGTAAAGCAAGCAAAATACTCTTACAAGGGCAGAGTAGAAGGGGAGGAGAACTTCTCTCAGTCTGCTAACTGCCCCACTTCTAATCTCTCCAAGGATACCATTGGCCTTCTTGGTGAAAAGGGCCCATACATATCAAACACTGGCAACTCAACCTTTGATGTTGTTACAGTCAGTGTTATGATCAAAGAGAAACTAGGAAATGTGGTAGCTGGTTCACACAGCAACTTCAAAGTTAGACCTTTCGCTCACTGAGCGGCTTTTGATGGTGCCTTGGGCAAGTAAATCACAGTTACCAGACATCTATAATCTAAAGAACAATTGGCTACAAACGTGGAGCACTATTTAAAATAATACTCTTATTTCTTAGTTAAAACCATAACCTTATTTAAAATAATATTATTTAAAGCCTGTCAGTTCCAGAAGGACATAGAACTACTTGAGATAGTCCAGTGCAGAGACACAAAGATGATGAAGGGAGTAGAACACCTCCCTTATGAGGAGGGAGCTGAGTCTCTTTAGCTTGGATAAAAGGGGACTAAAGGGTGACCTCATTAATGTTTATAAATATGTGAAGGGTGGGTGTCAGGAGGATGGAGCCAGGCTCTGCTCAGTGTCATCCAATGATAGGACAAGGGCTAATGGGTGTGAGCTGGAACATGGGAGGTTCCACATCAATATGAGAAGGAACTTCTTCCAAGCAGTTAGAGTGACAGAGCACAGGAGGGGGCTGCCCAGGGAGGTTGTGGAGTCTCCTGGCCATGTTCCTGTGTGGCTTGATCTAGGGGATCCTGCTCTGGCAGGAGCATTGGACTGGATGATCTTGCGAGGTCCTTTCCAATCCGTACTATTCTGTGATTCTGTGTTTCCACCTTCTTTGCCAACCTGGAACGGATCTTGTGATAAGCATGTGTTGCCCTCCTCTGGTGAATGCACTAAACTTGTGATCGTATTAGGGATGCTGGGGATGGTTGTGTATTTATCTGAAACGTCATTATTTTCCCATATTTCCCCCCCCTTTTTTTTTTCCCCTGCCTGAATCAAAAGATGAACATTCAGGAGAAACAGCTGCAACAACCATTTCTGGTAAGGAAATTGAGACTTCACTGCTTACTGCAATGTTTGTTATTTCCTGGTAGATAAATCTTCTGCCTTTACATGAGGTAATGCAGAAAAGTTGTAATGTATATGAATCCCAGTATTTCGTATTTTCATTGTTTATTTTTTGGAGAGAAAATGCTGTCCTTCACTTTACTTTGGAATGAATTAGCCTGTGCTTGGCGATGAAGTAGGTGCAAGTTGCTTGATCGAGAGCCTTTGGTCTGTTAACCCAAGCAGTGACCATTTTGAAGTGGCAGAGAAGGAGCACTGCAGTGAAAGATCTCCCTCCCATCTGTTTCAGTTACTCCTTAGTTGTCTTAGAAAATCAGGTGTCTTCAGGATTGTTACTAGACAACCAAATATGCATTACTTTTGCTCTTGAGCATGGACTTAAAAGGGTGCTTTTTGAATGAGTCAGAATGCATGGACTGGTTGAAACAAATAAATGAATCAAAGAAATTAAATAAATAGAATGAAAAGCTGCCTCTGCCTTTGCATGTAATGAAGCAGATTTTATTTTTAGTTAATGATATGCAACTATTTTTTATGCAAACCCATCAACTTTTCTTGGTTGTACTTAAGATATTGTTTCTGCTGATGACAGTGATGCTTTTAGTAAAGAACCTGTTCAGCCTCTCCCCACCCTCACAGGAAAGAATTTGTTCCTCATGTCCAACCTCAACCTTCCCTCTTCAAGTCTGGAACCCTTTCCCCTTGTCCTCTCACTACCACCCGTGTCAAAAGCCTTCCCCCAGCTTTCTTGTAGGCCCCTTCAGCTTTCATCTACTAGAAGGTCACCTGGGAGCTTCCTCCTCTCCAGGCTGAACAAGCCCAACTTGCTCAGCCTGACTCATAGGGGAGATACCTGGCCATGCTACGATTCTAAATAGAAATAAGAAATACTAATACAGTTTTTACTACTCTTTTTTCTTCTTTTCCAGAATCCTCTGTTGTTACTTTTATCTCCTGCTCCATTAATGCTTCAGGCAAGGTTTTATCAATGGTTCTTTCATTTAGATTTAGTTAGATTTAGGGGTTTTTTAGATTGAAAAACATTACTAGATTTTTATTGTTCTTACTGTTTTTTCTTCTTCAGGACTGACTTCGGAGGAGACTACGCAAACTACAGGTGAGAATTAGCATGAAGTGTGAAGTGTTTTGATATATCCATAGACAGAATGTTTTCTAGTCTGAATACAGAATGTCTGGGTATAAAGTAGGAAATTTATTTTGGTGAGATGTAATTCATAAACTTTTTAAGATGAAATGTGAAAAGTTAATTCTAAAACTTAACTTTTTTTTTTTACAGAAGCCTTTAACATCACTGATGATTACTCCACCATAACACCAGGTAGGATTCATATATCTCTGCGGATCTTCTTCTGTGGTCCTTGGTCTATGTGAGTTCAGGAAGTCTACTCCTAAATATTTTGAATAGGATTTTTTTTCCTTGCTATTATGGTGTGTCATACCACCAGTCTGCCTTACTTTGCATTTCATTTCCAGTCTCCTAGAAGGTTTAAGTCTGCAGTATTCACTTAGATGGCAGCAGTTGATCAGAGGGCTGGAGCATCTCCTATGAGGACAGGCTGAGCAAGTTGGGGTTGTTCAGACTGGAGAAGAGGAGGCTCCCAGGAGACCTTCGAGCAGCTTTCTAATCTCTGAAGGAAAGGGGCTACAAGAGACATGAGGCAGGGCTTTTGACACATGAGCATAGCAAGAGGACAAGGGGAAAGGGTTCTACACTTCAAGAGGGGAGATTGAGGTTGGACATGGGGAACAAACTCTTTGCTCTGAGGGTGATGAGATGCTGGAGCAGGTTGCCCAAGGCAGTGGTGGCTACCCCATCCCTGGCAGTGTTGAAGGCCAGGTTGGCTGGGGCCCTGAGTAACCTGCTGCAGTGAAGGTGCCCCTGCCTGTGCAGGGAGGTTGGAACTACATGATCTTTAAGGTCCCTTCCAACCCTGGCCATTCTATGAATGTATGAGATAGAAGAGTTTGGATGTTTGAACAGTTTTAGTTTCATGCTGTCACAAGTAGCTGTGCTAGGCACTGGAATAGACTTTACACACTGGAGTGGACTGCCCAGGGCACTGGTGTAGTCCCCATCTCTAGAGGTGTTTAAGGACAGACACTTAGTGTGGCCCTTAGTGCCCTGGTCTGGCTGATATGGTAGTGTCAGATCATGGGCTGGGCTGGATGATCTCGTAGATCTATTCCAGCCTCAATAATTTTGTGATTATGTGATTAGGAGCCTCAGAAGCAGTATAAGAAAGGCATTAAGGTGCTGGAGTGGGTCCAGAGAAGGGCAACGAGGCTGAGGAGAGGTCTGGCAAACAGGCCCTGTGAAGAGCGGCTGAGGGAACTGGGGTTATTGAGTCTGGAGAAGAGGAGGCTGAGAGGAGACCTTGCTCTCTACAGCTACCTCAAGGAGGTTGTAGCAAGCTGGTGCTGCCCTCTTCTCCCAAAGTACTAATGGTAGGATGAGAGAAAATGGCTCAAGGGAGGTTTAGATTGGATCTTAGGAAGAAGTTCTTTCCTGAAAGTGGTTGGTCACTGGAACAGGCTGCCCAGGGAGGTGGTGGAGTCAATGTCCCTGAAGAGATTTAAAAAACAAGTAGCTGGAGCACTTGAGGCCATGGTCTAGGGGTTAGAGAGATGTTGGGATGAGGGCTGGACTTGATGATCCTGGAGCTCTTCTTTAGCCATTGTGATTCATTGAATACTGTTGTATATGAAAATCTTATTAATTGTATGCCCATTTCTGTTTTATTTGGATTTTAAAAACCTGGAAAAAACAGAGATCATTTACATATAGGTCTTCTGGAGAAACTTATTGAAAATTATTCAAAAGTAATTAATCAAAACCAGCATGTTTCACTGTAAATACGAAGGCTTGGAAAATGTCATTCTAAGTGTCTTAGAGAAGTGCATCCTGTGCCATATGTGAAATCTCTAAGAGGTGAAGACCTTACACATAAAACATGGAAATTATTGTGACTATATATGCTTGCCAGTACTGGATGGAAGTTCGACTTTTTCACTTACTGGATATTTTTTCCCCCCCAACTCTACAGCAGGAGATACCATTTTATGCAACATTACACACGTCTGTAATTTTTCAGGTTAGTCTGGGGTTTTTTTCCTTTGTTTTCTAATTAAAAAGATGTCCAGCTGTTTTCTGTTTTGAATAATGAACTCCAGGTACTGGTATAGGTTGAGGACTGATCTATAGGAGAGCAGTGTAGTGGGGGTCCTGGTGGCCAGCAGGATGACCGTGAGCCAGTAATGTGCTCATGTGTCCAAGATGGCCAGTGACTTGATCTAGGGGATCCTGCTGTGGCAGAGGGATCGGACTGGACAATCTTTCGAGGTCCCTTCCAATCCCTAACAAGGTGTGATTCAGTGATTCTGTGATTTGAGGTGCTATGTAAAAGCTAGCTCTATAATACTTTTTTTTTCAAATTTAGATAGAGTTTATATAACTTGTAAAAATAATATAAAATGTGAGGGGGTTTATTGAAAAGTTATGTTTATTGTATTTTTAATCTTTGATTAGAAGGAGACAGAGCAAATACCTGTTGTCCCCCAACACTCTGATACAGTAACCTACTGGATGAATTGGTGGCTGCAGGAAAAGAAGGGTTGTAGAAGTTCCTTTCTTTTCTGCAAGTGGGCCAGCTTTTAAGGACTGGGAAATGATGCTCTCAGTTCTGATCTCCTGAATGCTCCTTACTCCACAAGAGATTAATTTTCTGAGGATCACTTTGCCTTTACCCTCACATTTTATACTCACTGCAGGACTCAGATTTGTCCTAATAGTAATTAAATAGTAGTGCTGTTAGACCTTTTTATTGTTACCGTACAGTGCTTGGGAGAAAGAAATACCAGAACTGAAAAGAATTTGAAGATGGCCAACAAAAATAATTGTAGATAAAATAATGAAGCTATTGAGCAAATCATTGATTGAAATAATAAGTGAAAAGATGGAAGAACATGCAAAGATAGTCAAGCTATATCAAGAAAGCTAGTTTCAATGTTTGTGTTTCCCTGCTATAATATCACAAGGCAGTGAATTTTAAATTCCCCAATAATTTTACCCTGATTGTCTTAACTTTATTGCTTTTTGGTTTTAGTGTTCTGTGTGGGCAAGGCCAGACTTCAGACAAGTGAAGAAACCAACACATCACTAAATGTAGAAATAGTAAGTGCTCTCTCTTAAAACTTTATTGTAAAGAAGGTTTCAAAGAGTTTCTTTGTCTACACACATTGACTCTTTAAGATTATTCTTACTGGTTTGGCTATTTGTATTTTGTTTCAAGTACAGTTTGCTGTGCAAGATAATGTTTGCAGTTGGATGGATCTACTCTCTCTCTCTTAAACAGAAGCTCTGCAGCTGAATTTTAGAATTGCATCTAAGTCTCTGCAGTAAGGGCAGGTGTTATCTGTATGGCCACTGAAAGGAGAGGGAAACCCTGGCAAGTCTGAGAGAGGAACTGTCCAATTAAGAATCTACATTCAGACATTCAGAATCTTCCTTTGGAGAGTCATGTAAGCACTTGCTTTCAGTAGGAAGCATCATCAGATGGCAACAGTGTGGGCATAAACTGACCGTATCCTGGGAGTATTCTATGTAGAGATGCTCATAGAGTATTGTTTTATGCTTTTTGGCAAGTGGTTAATCAGTTACTAACGTTGTCACCTATGTGACACAAGTGTGTCCACCTACACAGCAGAGGTTTAGTAAAAGATGCAAAGCAAGTACCATAGAGATTATTCAGCATCAACTTAATACTACAAGGATGAGAGTGTTTAGTCATTGCCAACAGAAAGCTGAAAGGAGAATAAAAGAAGAAGGACATTATCTTTCTCCTGCACATCCCTGTCTTCACGCGTTCTGAGATCTCACACACCAATGTCTGCGAGCACAAGAGCACTCAGTAACATCAGTGCAGAGAGCTGGTGCACAGGTGCATGTGGAGCATTGACTTTGGGCATAGGTAGGCCCCTGGCAAAAGCCACCTCTGCGTTGTGTTGTGTTTCACTGGTGATAACACCCACTGAAACCATCCCAGTGTATTAATGCTGTGCTACAGTTATTAGAGAAGCACGTTTTCTGTCTCATAACGATGTTAATTTTATCAGAATGTTTCTTGGATAACGTCAGGACCATCTGTGTTAGATGATGGTGCTCACTGCTTGATGAAATGTAAAAATAGCTGGTAATGATGGCAGCCAGAAGGCTGTAAGAATGCAGATCTATGAAGGGCCGTTAGATGAACCTTAGTGTATTCCCTGTCTCAAAGACTAGAGCAGATATATTGTGGAGTCTCCTTCTCTGGAGACACTTAAAACCTGCCTGGATATGTTCCTGTGCCACTTGGTCTAGGTGATCCTGCTCTGGCACTGGGATTGGACTAGATGGTCTTTTGAGGTCACTTCCAATCCCTAATATTCTGTGATTCTGTGATCATTCCTACTATGTCTTTCACCTCAATTCTTGAGCAGTTACTCCCATGATTGTATGTGGTCTGTTACTTAGGTTCCATTGCTGCAGTTACAGTTAGAAAGTTAGTTCAGCGCTGGGTCTAAGCTGTTTTTGTTGCAAACTAAGCCAAATTCCTAGTTTTCCAACATGAGATATGGTGAGGTTACTGTCCTCTTGCCCATAGCCTTCACAAATCAGATCCTGTTATTTTTATCCTATGAACCAGTTCCTCCCATAAGGTGTGACAGCAGTTTCATGGTGAGCAAACACTTGTCAAAATATATTAATGAGAAAATGCACTGCTTATCTTTGGCATTTCAGACTGCTGGGAAATGTGAAATGAACATGTTTCTTTTAAGGATGAAAACTACTGGTTTTACTTAGCCACGGAATCTTTGTTTCTAACAGATTAATAACATAACCAGCAAAAATCAAGTTACAAAAGTGATTGCATTTCCAGCACCTACCCCACAAGAACTGAGGTAAGTCATTCTGAATAAAGATTGAAATCTTTTTTGTAGAAGCATAGAGTCATAGAATGGCCAGGGTTGGAAGGGACATTAAAGATCATGTAGTTCCAACCCCCCTGCAGAGGCAGGGGCACCCTCACTAGAGCAGGTTACTCAGGACCCCAGCCAACCTGCCCTTCAACACTGCCAGGGATGGGGCACTTCATAACTAAAGCATTTCATGAGTTGTAACTTCCTGAGCTTTAACAAAAAGCTCCTATTGGTTAGAATAGTTTTAGTTGTGTTTTCTGTACCACTAGAGTTTATCTAAAATTAATTTCAACTGATTTCCTTTTAGATTTCTTAGTTTCTCTGGGGCTCAGCAAGGCCCAAAAGCTCATGATGCTGATACTAGCGCTAATAAAAACAACATTACCTGAGGTTATGAGCTGTGGGTTGTTGAAAATGCCTGTCTGGCTGATGCTTTTCATGAATAAATAATGTTTTATAATTTCAGAGGTTGGGTCTGTCTTGTAGGAAATTACTAAGAGAACTTTTATAGGTTTTTTATAGATATTATTTGAGCCATAACTGTATTTTGATTTGGGAAGTAGTTTCTTCTTTCACAGTCTTTATAAAGAAGGACTTCAAGGAGTGAATATATCTGTCCCCAAAACTTACAGGGAAAATCAACAAGAACTAATTGGCCAACAGGTCTTGTTTGTAGAAGAAACCCTTCTTTCTTATTCATTCTATTTCTGTGGCTTTGAGTATAAATGTAGAATTCTATTTTCAAACGCTTCCTTAGCAAAAGCCAACGTTAAGGTTTCTCTTTTGCTCTTTTAAAGAAGTGAATTGATGATGCCAAAATGTGATGACAGAGGTTTAGCCTTAGTTTGTGGAATAACTGGTAAAGGACAGCTTTTACAATGTGAAATCCTTTGTGGTTTCACGATACTAAAACTGGCATGATGTAAAAAAATCACTGATGAACTGGGATTGTTTTTATTCTCACTAATTGCTTGTTCTGTCCATTGTGTTGTAATTACCTGTGGAAACAAAGCTAGAAACCCTCCGTAATACTAACTCTTTATCTTAAAGAATTTCAGAGTTCAACAAAACCTTGCAAGCACTGAGTGAGGTAAGGTCGCTAGTTGTTGTTACTGTTTGGAAAATCTTTTACCACATTATCTCTGATAATGTCATTAACAAAGGATGAGCCCTGTTTTCTCCTGACAAAAATGTTTTCTTCTATTTTCCCTTGTCACTCCAGTCCTCCGTTTTGCAGTGCAGCGCAGAAAACCACAGGTTTGTTGTGAATTTTTTAACAATGATATCTTCGTCTGCTTCATCTATCTTGTGATACATCAAGTATGAACTCAGTCCAAGCTTTATAACAGAAAGTTAATTTTGAGAAGCAAAACAGCCTGGGGAAATATTTGCAGGCTGAGAAATTCTGATTCCACTATTCTCATAGCATTAGTGTTTCGGTTTGGTGGGTTTTTTTGATGTTTTTTGACCAAACTGGATTGCTTTTTATTAATCTTACGGTGAAACACAGGCTTGCCTGCCACATGTCTTCTGCTTATTTGTATTAGCTGAGTCACATAGCAACTTTACCACTGAGGCTATGGAATTTGGGGCTGCCCAACTTCCAGAGCTTGTGAATACGAAGCAATCTTTATGAAGGAACTACTTTGGACATAATGAGTGGCTGTTCTGTGGCATGAGAAATCAACCATCTTCAGCTCAGGGAAAGCCTTAGAAGGTAATGAGTTGAGTTTGGAACACACAGGGTATTGGAATGGCAAGGCTGCTTCACAGAGGTGATCCTGAAAACACTGAAATGTAGATGATGTCCTTCAACTGAATTGCTATTCATTGCTAAATTGCTGGTCAGCTTGCAAATACTGTATTCTAAAACAAAGCATGGAACTTGCTTTCTCCAGGTACTTGTATCTGAGGTTTATATTCCTGGGTTAGGATGAAAGCAAAGTGCGTAACACTCAAATACAGAAAAGGTCAGATCACACCTTCATGTCACCCTGGCAGTAGTTAAGGTACTCCTGTCATTCTTGTTAGCTGGAAAGAGGCTTCACTTGATCTTTTATGCAGTGCCTTTTCACTCGCGTGTCTGACTTTGCTGAACACAAAGAGTTCACAGCATCACAGAGGGATTGGAAGGGACCTCAAAAGATCATCTAGTCCAATCCCCCTGCCAGAGCAGGATCACCTAGACCAAGTCACACAGGATTACTGTAAGTTTGTTAGTTTAGACAGGGTGTCAAGTCATATAACCATTATTGTAAATGTGTACCTTCATGGTTAAATCATAAAATTACAGAATCATAGAATCATTCAGGTTGGAAAAGACCCTTGAGATCATCAAGTCAAACCAGTGACCCTGCTCTACCAAGTTCACCACTAGACCAGATTTCTAAAGACCACATCAAATGATCTTTAAACTCATCCAGGGATGGTGACTCAACCCCTCCCTTGGGCAGCCTGTTCTGGTGCCTGACTACTCTTTCAGTAGAATAATTTTTTTTAATTTCCAGCCTAAAGTAATAACTTTGAATTACATGACCCTAAATTGAAATGAGTCATTTAAATTCTCTTTAAAATCAAGAAAGAGACCACTGGCTTTCCCCAGGTGATGGAGGTTTCATATACACAG
Source organism: Rhinopomastus cyanomelas (assembly GCA_013400115.1). Lineage (NCBI taxonomy): Eukaryota > Metazoa > Chordata > Aves > Bucerotiformes > Rhinopomastidae > Rhinopomastus > Rhinopomastus cyanomelas. Next base: position 110,884 of record VXBP01010743.1, read on the forward strand.
ACATAGCCACCTAGGAGACTTACTAGTTCCTCTCTGGAGTTTCTTTACAGAAAGAGTTATTATCTTCACAAATACATCAAATCTTTAATAGAAAGCATTAATTAGGCAGGGCCCCTTTTAAGAATCAGCGGTGTTTGTAGAGACAAGGTAAGCTGCCATAAACTCATTACTCCTCTATTTAGCCTTGCATAGCATTTTATGTGCATTAAAAGTACCCCCAAATCTGAGTGTAGGAAAAAAGTGCTCCCACCCTTAGCATCTGTGCTGATTCGCGTTCACTTGACGTTTACTGTTAGCTTCACGCATTGTAAAGATGAGGCAGATCCATCCATCTCTTGAGTCTAAAGCTTCTGTTTCTCTTTCTAGTATACACTGCAAATTCATCATCAAACTGGCTGACAGACAGAATATAAGCAGTTTAAGAGGCAAAGCAGAAATAACCCAACTTGGTAAGCTATGCTCTAAACACAGTCTCAACACAGTAAGCCTTTCAGTTTAGATTTCATATCTTTGTGTGTCACCTCCACTTATTTTTAAATAAAAATACTTTGTTTTTAAGCAACATCAGTTGATAAAAATGCAGCTTTCTGATTTTTTAGTGGGGAGTGGGCCAAGATAGAAATAAGTTTTACAGAGCATTAATAGAAAATACCAGACAATCAGAATGGACAGGGTTAGAAGAGACCTTAAAGATCATCCAGTCCCAACCCCCCTGCACAGGCAGGGACACCTTCATTACAGCAGGATACTCAGGGCCCCAGACAACCTGGCCTTCAACCTGGCCTTCCTGGGGTGGGACAGCCACAACTGCCTTGGGCAGCCTGTACCAGCATCTACCCACCCTCACAGCAAAGAATTTGTTCCTCATGGCCAACCTCAATTCTGCACTCTTCAAGTCTGGAACCCTTTCCCCTTGTCTTCTCACTACCACCCCTGTCAAAAGCCCTCCCCCACCTTTCTTGTAGCCCACTTCCTTCAGGGATTGGAAAGCTGCTGGAAGGTCCCCTGGGAGCCTCCTCTTCCCCAGGCTGAACATCCTCATCTTGCTCAGCCTGTCCTCAGAGGGGAGGTGCTCCAGCCCTCTGATCATTTGAGTTGCTCTCCTCTGGACACCTTCCAGGAGCTCTGTGTCCTTCTTCTGTTGGGGACTTCAGAACTGGTCCCAGTACTCCAGGTGGGGTCTCCCAAGTGCAGAGCAGAGGGGAAGAATCACCTCCCTCAACAAATCACTGTTTCTTTTGCTGCAGCCCAGGGCACGGTTGGCTTTCTGGGCTGCAGGCACACCTGACGGCTCTTGTTCAACTTCTGGTCCACCACCACCCCCAAGTCCTTCTCTTCAGAGCTGTCCTCAATCCTTTCTCCTCCCAATTTCTAGTAATAAATATATTAATAAAGTGAACAGTGCAAAACTTGACAACACAAATGTGTTACTGAAGTGCTGATCTTCATTGCAAAGTTTATAAAGTTTATGACGTTTATCACTGTCTTAGTGATATTGTTGTGATAGTGTGGAATGGTGATTGAGACCATTTGTCTCTTCACTTCAGAAGATGCAGCCTTTGGTTTGTTTTTTGCCTTGTTTGCAGTAACAAAAAGAGAAATCTATAGTTGTCCAGCACTGAGCAAAAATCTGGGGGTACTACAGTGTTCTGACTGGTCAAGATCTTTGTTGCAAATCTGCTATCAATAAAAGGTCAAAATCAATCGTGCAATGTACACTGCTGTTTAAAATCATAAAACAGGCTTTTGTGACCATTATCAGCAATTCTTGTGCTTCAGGATAAACTTGGTTAATGCATCTTTGTTATCACAGACCAGTGCTGCTGTTCATCACCCAAGTACTGTTCCATGACTGCTGAAGAATTACAACTGTAGTAAGTACAAATATAAAATCTGACTTGCTTGTTGCCTTAGTGGAGTCACCAGCCTTGTTGCAGTGTAGCAGCCAGGAAGGAGTCCTCAACAGCAACCCAATAGGCATTATTTTCCTGTATAGCTCCCTCCCCATTCCTCCCTCTTCCCCTCCCCTACCTTTTTGTTCTTTGTTTTGTCCTGATGCAGCTAGTTTTTGTGTTCAGCATTAGCTCACATCCAGAATAGGCAACAAAGGCAGTAATCACAGAATCATGGAATCATAGAATAATAGTCATTGTAAACTTGGTAGAGATTAACAACTACAGCAAAATTTAATGTGAGAACCCTCAAAATGTTAATGTTTGTTACTAGAGCGTGGAACGTTCAACCTGATAGATTTAAATAAATAAATGATTAGCAGTTTGTCTATAATTCATATTTAATTCCTGTATTATAACTCATTCTGTTATAGAACTAATTCTGTTACAAACAATGTTAAACTTAACATGCATTTCTATGTTGTTCTTTTTTCACAGTACTATACAAGTGCCACCTAATTCCATATGGGTTCCTCCCTCTCATTCTCCTGTGCCCAAAAAGACTTCCCTCAAATCTCATACTTCTATCTCCCCCAGTGTGCTTTCTATCAAACAAAGCCCCACAATTAGACCACTGGTCCCACCATCCACAGAAATGTCTTTCTCTGAAACTCTCTCCACATCTCCCCCTACAGATTTTCTCTCTGAAATTACTACCACATGTACTACTGAAACGTCTGTGTCTTCCACCACTGTTACTACTACCCTTTCCTCTTCTGAGTCCACTGCTCAGCCTACAACATCAACTCCTTCCACAGCTTCTACTAAGTCTGTCAGTATTTTCCCACCTCAAACAAAATCTGTCACTAATGTTGCTTTACCCATTCAGTCTGATGCTGTGTACCTTAGCAAGCCTGTTACAACAATTTCTCCTTCAGTGGGTTTCCCCAAACATTCTGCAGTTTCACCTTCTGAGCTTCCCCCCAAACCTTCAGAAGCAATTCCCTACTTAGAGACTACCACCAAACCTGAGGCACTAATTCATGCTGCTACAGATTCAACCCAACTTACTTCTGGTAACAACACTCTTACTACAGCACCTGTTCTCCCCCTTTCTCCTTTCACAATAACATTGACCCCTTCTGTTACTCCTGTCAACCATTCTATCTCAGCTTCTCATCCTCACTCTGCTGCTGATGGCCTGGCTAGTGAGAGCACAGGTAAATATGGTAACTAAAACAATTATTTAAAATAAAATAACTGAATGCCTTGTACTGAATTTGCTTTTAGACTTTATTAAACAAGGCTGTGTATCTGATTTGTGAAAAAACTGAGAAACCATTCACAAGGTCTCTGCTTTTTAAAATACTTGCTAATGCCTTTGCCTGTGAGTGACACCTCGTCCTACAAGTTGGTTACTAGCTGTGATAGACAGGTACTGCTTCTTTGGAAGAAAATACTAAGTCACAGAGACAGGTAGATAGCTTTTTACTAAGCAAGCATTTACTATATTTCAAATTAATGTTGGGTCTTCCTTAAAATATTCATAGAATCACAGAATGGCCAGGCTTGGAAGGGACCTTAAAGATCATGTAGTTCCAAACCCCATGCACAGGCAGGGGAACCTTCACTAGAGCAGGTTACTCGGGGCCCCAGCCAACCTGGTCTTCAACACTGCCAGGGATGGGGCAGCCACAACTGCCTTGGGCAGCCTGTACCAGCATCTCCCCACCCTCACAGCAAAGAATTTGTTGCCCATGTCCAACCTCAATCTCCCCTCTTGAAGTCTGGAACCCTTTCCCATTGTCCTCTGACTACACACCCATGCCAAAAGAAGGATGAGACAATCTCTTTTCACTTATACCCTCTGATAGGACAAGGGACAATAGGTGGCAATCGGAGCAAAGGAAGTTCTACCTCAATATGAGGAAGAACTCCTTTACTGTGAGGGTTACTGAACACTGGATTGAGTTGCCCAGGGAGGCTGTGGAGTCTCTTTCTCTGGAGACTTTCCAGAGCCATCTGGATGCATTCCTGTGTGACCTGCCCTAGGTTCTATGGTCCTGCTCTAGCAGGGGGGTTGGACTTGATGACCCCTGGAGGTCCCTTCCAACCCCTAACGATTGGTGTATCTGTGTAATCTCAAGGAACATGTTGAGAGACATTACAAGTTATGGTATTTGCTGATCAAGAGAACCCCTTAGATTTTCTGCTTCTCAAAGCTTCCCTCACTTGTTACCTCACAATACTTTTCTTTTGTCACAGGGAAGGTCCTACCACCTACCACACACACAACTTCTGTACATACCACCATTACGATCGGCACAGCTGAGCAGATCGTGTCCAAAATAGAAAACGATATAGCAGCTGGAAAAGTAGAGCCAAAAGACGTAAAAAGGATGATTAATGAGGTTAGCAAAGTCCTCACTGCTTCTCTACCATTACCACCTCGTATTTCTAACAGGTAGGTCGTTGTAGCAATAGAGTAAAGCTTTGCTGTATGAACTATCTGTTTATTTGTCTTCAGCAAGTTTCATTTTTTTATAATCATAACCCAAAAGAGTATTTCTTGTTTTTTAATACACTTAGACAAACTAGTAGCTGAACCGTTGTAGAATCACCCAGCTCTACTACAACATAATGCTGTGGAAAACCGGGGTATTTTTTGTGCTGAGTGAACAGAGAGCAGAGTGACCAGCTTTTTACACTGTGCTTGGATTGCTGCTGCAGAACCACAGTTTGCCTAAGAGTGTTTCAGAGGAGAACTACCAAGCTCATGGGGGGCTTAGAGAACAAGTCATACGAGGAGAGGCTGAAGGAGCTGGGCAGATTTAGTTTGGAGAAGAGGAGGCTGAGGGAGGACCTCATTGCCTTCTACAACTATCTGAAAGGAGGTTGTAGAGAGGTGGGTGTTGGCCTCTTCTCCTTGTAACTAATGACAGAACCAGGGGAAATGGTCTGAAGTTGAGGCAGAGGAGGTTTGGATTGAATATTAGCAAGAAATTCTTTCCAGAGAGAGTGTTGAAGCACTGGAACTGCCTTCCCAGGAAGGTGGTTGCATCACCTTCCCTGGAGGTGTTTAAGAAAAATGTAGCTGTGGTGCTTCATGCCCTGCTATAGTGGCCAGAATGGAGGGGCTTAGTTTGTGTTTGTCAGTCAATCAGGTATTTAGGGATTCAGGTGTTTAGGTTTTTTTTTTGTTGTGGGTCTGGTTGGTGATCTAGGAGGCCCTTTCCAACCATGATGATTCTGTAACGTTGTCTGTACATGCTCACTAATACTACTTATTTCTTTTAACAGAATTATAAAGCTGGTGGATTACATTGGCTTAAAACTGAACTTCCCAGCAACGTCTGCTCATTTTGCCTCCCCTTCCTTGGCTCTGGCAGTCGTCAAAACTGATAACGCCCGCTCGAACGAAATGGCTTTTTCTGTCCGCGACTCAGCTGATCTTCAGGTTAAACATTGTTAATTCTAAATACTTCAGAATTCTCAAGCATTTATTTTGAACTCTTTATGGTTTTCTGTTGCTGTGTAACATGAGTTTGTTGTTTGTTCTGTGTTTAACTTCAGTATCTTTTGTTTGTGTTACTTTCAGAGGAAAAAATACTTCATTTTTAAGCTCTCCATAGCTTTTGTTTTTCTATTGGGCAAATAAGTGAACTTGATAGAAACTGGCATTTGACTAGTAGGCTGTTAGAGAGGCTGCAGCCAGTACGCTGGAATGGACAGAGTGCTCAGTGGAATAACTGCCCCAAAACCTCTGAATCATCAGTCACAGCAATTCTTGGAATATATAGATAATTTCTTCAGTTCTGCAGATGTTTTGTATTTCTCAGGAAACCTGAGATCACAGTATCTATGTGTGAAGTGACCAGTCTGTGACAAGATGTTAAGTTTTGTACTAAACAGAGCTCTCTGTTACAGTATCACAGTAATCACAGCATTATTTAGGCTCAAAAAGACCTCTGAGCTCACAATCCAGTTGTGAAGGTCCCACAACTGCCCCCAGGACTCAAAGGGAGGCCTCCCCAGTGCCCAGGACAAGGGGAGAATTCTGTCCCTAGTCCTGCTGGCCACCCTATTGCTGATGCAAGCCAGGATCCCATTGGCCTTCTGGGCTACCTGTGCACCCTGCTGGATCCTGTTCAGCTGATTGTCAACCAGTACTGCCAGGTCCCTCTCTGCCAGGCTACTCTCCAGCCACTCATCCCCCAGTCTGTAGCTGCAGGGAATTATTGTGGCCAAAGTGTAGGACCCTGCACTTGGCCCTGTTAAACCTCACCCCATTGACCTCTGTCCTCTAAGTTCAGTATAGAAAAGGGTGAAAGTTCAGATCATGTTACATCACTAAATTGAGATATCTGAATTGTAGCTTATGTGGTTTGATTTTGGCAGATGATCATCTAGTCCAAACCCCCTGCCACCCTGATCACCTAGACCAAGTCACAGAGGAACACGTCCAGGCGGGTCTTAAACATCTCCAGTGAAGGAGACTCCACAACCCCCCTGGGCAGCCTGTTCCAGTGCTCTGTCACCGTCACTGTGAAGAAGTTTCTTTTCATATTTATGTGGAACCTCCTATGTTCCAGTTCACACCCATTGCCTCTTGTCCTAACACCAGATGACATTGAGAAGAGTCTGGGTCCATCCTCCTGACACCCACTCTTCAAATATTTATAGGCATTAGTGAGATCACCCCTCAGTCTCCTCTTCTCCAACTAAAGAGACCCTTATGAAGTCCAACTTCAGTTGGTTGCATCATCTTTGGGCCCACAGATGAGCAGTACAGGAAGGAGAGAGCAGTTGCAAGCACTTTACAGTGATTAAAGAGATAATGTATTTCAAAGTTCTAAACTGAAAACAAGTCGTAATTTAATTTTGCTTTGGATACTGAAGTGAAGAATCATCCTTGTATTTCTTTTTCAGATCTCTCTGGGCATTAGTACAATTAATGATTTAAATAATCTTGGATCAATTACACTTCCTTCATCATTGCTGGCAAATTTGCCCCTGGAAGAGTTGGACTTGGCTTCTAGAATTATATTCAACTTCTTTAAAAAAACTACTGTATTCCAGGTATCTTTTCCATCCTCTGCTCCTAAGCATTTTTAAACTCAAGCCTCGAGCAAATTAAAATATAAATAGACTTCTCCCCCACAAAACACATTTCACAACTGTCTGCTTTGAAAGGTGATCAGTTTTACCTCATGCTCACACCACATAGGAACTCAGCTTGTGGGTGCTTTCATTTGATGTTGTTTCCCTTACAATTTTAAAACTGGGTCTTTTTTGTTGTTCCAGGATCAGTCCTTGAAGAATGCATCTTTAATCAGTAGTGTTATATCATCAAGTGTTGCTAACCTCACAGTCAGCAACTTAAAGACAAATGTCACTGTCACTTTACAGAATATCAGACCTAATCAGGTATGACTTACGTTTCAGCACAGTTGAAGTACAGTTGTGTTGCCTTCATTAGAGTTGCTGTTGAAATGCTGCACTAAGAATGCAGATTGGTTCTGCTTTATTGCTGGACCTTTCATCTCCATCACTAGTTTATATCTTTCCTACCTAACTTTATGGTTTCTTCTCTTCAAAGAATAAAAACTGTTAGATGAAAGCCTGACCATGGTGGTTGCTACAGAGAAGCTGTAATCATGACATCTATCAGTGTTGCATGGCAGAAAACATCCCCCTTCTTTCTTAGGATGAATGTTGTTCCTTAAAACTAAACATAGGATATTGTCATCTGGAATGGAATCATAGAATCATTAGGGATTGGAAAGGACCTCGAAAGATCATCCAGTCCAATCCCTCTGCCACAGCAGGATCCCCTAGACCAAGTCGCACAGGAACATGGCCAGACAGGTTTTAAACAGCTCCAGAGGAGACTCCACAGCCCCCCTGGGCAGCCTGTTCCAATGCTCTGACACCCACACTGGGAAGAAGTTCCTTCTGATATGTATATGGCACCTTCTATGTTCCACCTTATACCCACTGCCCCTTGTCCTGTCACCAGATGACACTGAGAAGAGCCTAGCTCCATCGTCCTGACACTCACCCTTCACATATTTATAGACATTAATGAGGTCACCCCTCAGTCTACTGCAATATTAATGCATTCCATCTACCTAAATTCTTTTGGCATTCATGTAAGACATACTTGTGCTCTGTGTAGTATTGCCTGCATTTTGTAGGTCAGTCATTAATTACTTTTTCACAAAAAATGTAATTTAGTAATAAAACTTGTTTCTCTATCCTAAACAGGACAATGCAACAGTTAGATGTGTTTTTTGGGACTTCAATAAAAATGGTGAGTACTTGCTGTCACCTAAGGTATCATTAGGTATTAGCTGTGCTAACTCACCTTAGGCTTTTCTGAATAACATGAGCTGTATGAGCAACGCTGTTTCCTTTAACAGGTGGACACGGGGGCTGGTCATACGAAGGCTGCATAGTTAAAGAAAGCAGAGTAAATGAAACGGTCTGTTCATGCAACCACCTCACAAGCTTTGCAGTTTTGATGGTAATTAATTTACAAATTATTCAGTCTTACCTTGATTCACAGAATCATTACGGATTGGAAGGGAAAGATCATTCTGATTCAAGAACACACTTCATCATTGTCTAACCGTAAGCAAAAGAGTATTCAGTAAGCACAAACTGCCAAGAAACGCTCCTCAGGTTCTATTCACTTCACTGTTAGTACCTGGAGCCACACAAATAGTCATTTGCTGACCCTAACCCATCACTGCTGCCTGTTCTATAGGGGCCCATGAATTCCATTGGAGTAAAACACTCGAGTGCTCCTTAAGCTTATAAAGCTATAGCTTTTATATTTAGACAGTTTTTTTATTGTGGGAAAATAAAAATAGGATAAATGAATTTTAAACTATTTCTTAGTCAGATGGGCTTTAACAGTTAGAATTGTAGAATCATGGAATATCTCAAGTGGAAAGGAACTCACAGGATTATCAAGTCCATCTCCTTGCTCCTCACAGAACTAGATTGGCTTCTTCAATTTTCATTGAACCTTTTCACATAATCACAAAACATTAGAGATTGGAAGGGACCCTGAAAGATCACCTAGTCCAATCCCCCTGCCAGAGCAGGGTCACCTAGATCAAGTCGCACAGGAACATGTCCAGCGGGGTTTTAAATGTCTCCAGAGAAGGCGACTCCACAACCTCCCTGGGCAGCCCCTTCTAGTGCTCTATCACCCTCACCAGGAAGAAGTTCCTTCTCTTTTATAAGACTTAAGATGAGAACAACTGTTTCCTTTATTTTTTTAATTGCAGAGGGAAAAAGGAAATGTTGAAGGGTTTTTATCTTTCTCCATTCATTAAAAATATTCTCTGAAATCAACTTCTGTGTCTGTTTTAGGACTTATATGGAAATGCTCCTTTGGATCCCACACAGGAATTGGTACTGACCTTTATATCCTATATAGGCTGTGGCCTCTCTGCAATTTTTCTTTCTATTACTCTTGTGACCTACATAGCCTTTGAGTAAGTACCCGTTCAACTAAGTTCCCATTATTCTTCAGTTGTATTGATTGTAGTTGTCGCTGCAAGGTGCTTTCCAATAGTGGTGTCACTGTTAACGATGCACACGTTTGTCCAGTTCACCAAGAAGGTGTTGATTCAGTCTTCAGGAATGTTAATCTTGTGGACAAGTGAATTAATCATGAGGATCTAAGCGGCCAGTAGTGAGGAAGTAGCACTTGGGTTCAAGAAACAACCTACATAGAGCAGTGCTAAATTCATAGTCTTTGTTGTTTGTCAGAACGTTTTATTACGTTTGAGCTCCATGCTGTGTTTTCAAAATACTCCTGGAAATTATTCAGCACATACTTATTCTTCTATAGAACCATCATGACTGGAAACGAGCTCCAGGATCATCAAGTCCAGCCCTCATCCCAACATCTCCCTAACCCCTAGACCATGGCCTCAAGTGCTCTAGCTACTTGTTTTTTAAACACCTCCAGGAATGATGACTCCACCACCTTCCTAGGCAGCCTATTCCAGGGCCCAACCACTCCCTCAGGAAAGAACATCTTCCTAAGATCCAGTGTAAACCTCTCCCAACACAATTTGAGGCCATAATCCTGTCATCAAGGACTAAAATCTCTATGAAGGTTTTACAATCCCAGTCTAAAATCTTATCTAGTTTAGCAAACAAGAACAGTCATATTTTGGTTTTTGGAAGCAATTTTTTTAAAGTAATTTGAAAGAAATAAGAAGAAGTCCAACATACAGTGTAAATAAAATGATCATGCTACTAAACTCTGAGAATCCATGTTATTGTTTCTATTTATCATAGAATCATAGAATCATTCAGGTTGGAAAAGACCTGTGGCATCATCAAGTCCAACCATCAATCCTACTCTACAAATTGACCCCTAATACACATCCCCCAACACTACATCTAAGCAAGTTTTAAACACAGCCAGGGATGGGGACTCAACCACCACCCTGGGCAGCCCAGTTCCAGTCCCTGACCACTCTCTCCATGAAGAATTTCTTCCTGATGTCCAATCTAAACCTACCCTGTTGGAGCTTGAATCCCTTTCCTCTGGTTCTGTCACTAACTACCTGTGAGAAGAGACCAGCACCAACATCTCTACAATGTTCTTTCAGATTAGTTCTAGAGAGTGATGAGGTCTCCCCTTAGCCTCCTCTTCCTCCAACTAAACAGCCCCAACTCTCTCAGTCATAAGATTTATTCTCCAGGCCCTTCACCAGCTTCGTTATAGCCATATTATAAGAAACTTTATTCATACAGGATCCTAATGTGGAAATCCTTTGGAAATTAATCTCTCCATGTATAAATGCAATACATGAAGAATATGAAGATATGAATGAGTATATATTCATTATTCTTTTTCTTCCCGTTTTTGCACTAAGGACTACAAGAGAGCAACTAAGAGATCCATGGACAATCATCTCACTAATCTGTTTTCTTCTTTTTTTTAAAATTTTTTATTTATTTAGGAAAATTCGGAGAGACTACCCCTCCAAAATCCTTATTCAGCTGTGTGCTGCATTACTTCTGCTCAACTTGGTTTTCCTCCTCGACTCGTGGATTGCGCTGTATGATACACAAGGCCTATGCATTACAGTTGCAGTATTTCTTCACTATTTCCTCTTGGTTTCCTTCACCTGGATGGGCCTAGAAGCTTTCCATATGTACCTGGCCCTCGTGAAAGTCTTTAATACCTACGTACGGAAATACATCCTTAAATTTTGCATTATTGGCTGGGGTATGTATCCCTGATTGCAGTTTTGGTTCTTCCTCTTGGATGCTAAATAGATAAATCCCCTTATCACAGAATTATTGAGGCTGGGAAAGACATCTGAGAACATCCAACCCAGCCCATGATCTAACATCACCACATCAACCAGACCGTGGCACTAAGGGCCACAGCCAGCCTGTCCTTAAACACCTCCAGGGATGGGGACTTCCATGTCCTTCGTGAACTGAGGGGCTGTTTGTTGCTGTCTTCAGGAAGGTTTGTTGCTAACAGTGGAGAAGAATTCTTGTTTCTTTACCAGTTAGGCTCCTGAGCAGTTTGAAGGCTCATTTTCAGCTTCTCTCAGACAGCTTGTAGTGAGCAAAATTCAGCAGACAAATTTCAAAAAGAAGTTACTAATTTCAAAGAAAATGCTAATGATTTGCAAAGAAAATGGTAGTGATTTGTCATGATTTTTTTTCACTTACACATTTGCTCTTCTTTTAGGGTTACCAGCACTAGTTGTGTTCATTGTGTTGGCAGTATCACCGGATAATTACGGGCTTATAACCGCAGGAAAGGTTTCAATCAGTGCCCCGGATGAGTTGTGAGTTAAAGAGAGTGCTTTTTTGGGAGTGGGTGGGAGGGAGGTCCTACATAATTGGGTTTTTTTTTAAGTAAAGGTGAAGAAGGGAAGGAAGCAATGAGAGCGCTCTGGAACGGTAGAGCTCTACAGTATGGCACGTGCTTTGTGGTTCCTGCCTGTATAAAAGCTTTTACTCTTTGGCCATAGAAATAATTCTACTAAAAGAAGCAAAATTGGTTTGCATGTGTGGCAAACAACACCTTTATTTCATGTTTATTTCACTTACCTTTTGGTTGTGATAATGATTGACTGTTGTTGTGTTCTAGCTGCTGGATTAAAAATAGAGTCACCTTCTACATTACTGCTGTGGGGTACTTCTGCCTGATATTCCTGATCAATATCAGCATGTTCATCGTTGTGCTGATGCAGCTCTGTCGTATCAAAAAGAAAAAGCAACTTGGTGCTCAAAGGAAAACCAGCATTCAAGACCTTAGGAGTGTTGCCGGCCTCACATTCTTGTTGGGAATTACTTGGGGATTTGCTTTCTTCACAGTAAATGAGGTGTTTACTTACCTCTTCACCATTTTCAACACTTTGCAAGGTAAGCTGGTCCTTCATGTGACAGCCCATAGCTAGGATGCCATTGGCCTTCTTGGCCAAGTGAACACAGTACTGGCTCACATTTAGCCAGTTCTCAGTCAGTCCTCCCAGATCTTCTGTGTGCTACACTGATTTTTTAACACCTTCTCTTTGGGAGCCTGAGAGGTTATTTTCTTTGTGTAGATATTAAAAATTATGTAGCATTACTGGTTCTCTTAGATTAGCTCAGATGTGACAGTGTCATACTGTGTGCTAACAGCTGCCTGGCCTGACAGTGTCACCTCATACCCTCTGTTTGACATTGTTTTGAATTCTTTCCCAGAAGTGTTAAATAAATTTCAGGATTCACACTTTTAAAAAAAATTTTCTTACCTGATAAAAGGAAACTTTTCCTGTTTTGCAGGATTCTTCATTTTTATCTTCTATTGTGTAACAAAGGAGAATGTCCGTAAACAGTGGAGAAGATACCTCTGTTGTGGAAAATTCAGGCTGGCTGAAAATTCTGGTAAATATGAACACTCTTTTTACTGCTGAAGCATAGTTTAAACAGAAACATAACAAACTTAGACATGATTTTACGTTCTGTGGTTATTCAGTAGTTAATCACAGAATCACCAAACATTAGAGATTGGAAGGGACCTACAAAGATCATCCAGTCCAGTGCCCCCACCACAGCAGGATCCTCTAGATCAAGTCGCACAGGAACGCATCAACATGGATTTTAAACGTCTCTAGAGGAGACTCCACAACCCCTCTGGGCAGCCCATTCGAGTGCTCTGTCATCCTCACTGGGAAGAAGTTTCTTCTCATATTGATGTGGAACCTCCTCTGTTCCAGCTGACACCTATTGTCCCTTGTCCTATCACTGGATGCCACTGAGCAGAGCCTGGCTCCATCCTCCTGACACCCACCCTTTACATATTTATTATTTACAACCCAAGGCTACATATTTTTAATACATTTTAACTTAGAGCATCAACTGTACTTCAGTTCTTATTCTGATCTGCTCTGCAGTCAAAAAAGTGGCAGTTGTTTTATATTACCAAAAAAGCAAAAAAGAGGCAAGAGAAAAATTAACTGGGTTTAAACAACTGTTGTCAGGAATCATTAAGGAGAATATAATTCTGTCTAGAATTATATTCACTGTTAAGAGAGTGAATAAAGCCTTTGTTTTGCTTTAGTTGAGTATCTAATGCTATAGTTTTATATATTGCTTGTGCTAATTTCTGTAACATATATCTGTTGCAGACTGGAGTAGAACTGCTACTAATGGTTTAAAGAAGCAGACTGTGAATCAAGGAGTATCCAGTTCTTCCAATTCCTTACAATCAAACAGTAACTCCACTAACTCTACGACACTGCTAATGAATAACGATTATTGCGTGCACGCAAATGGAAACGGTACGTATAGAGCAAAGTGGGATCTCTCTCAAGGTCTTTATTTCTTATCTTAAAACAAAAGTGGTCTTCTCTTCAGTGTGGACTGCTGACAAGTGGTGATATCGGTGATGTAATTATTCATAAGTATAGGGTCAGAATGTTTTAGGATGTCCTCACAAGTAGCACCACACATCTGGCTTAGGGATCTTCAGGGCCTGGAGAATAAATCTTATGAGGAGAGGTTGAGAGAGTTGGGGCTGTTTAGTTGGAGGAAGAGGAGGCTAAGGGGAGACCTCATTGCTCTCTATCTCAAAGGACATTGTAGAGATGTTGGTGCTGGTCTCTTCTCACAGGTAATTAGTGACAGAACCAGAGGGAAGGGATTCAGGATAGGTTTAGACTGGACATCAGGAAGAAATTCTCCACAAAGAGAGTGTTCAGGCACTAGAATGAGCTGCTCAGGGTGGTGGTTGAGTCCCCATCCCTGGCTGTGTTTAAAACTTACTTAGATGTAGTGTTGGGGGATCTGGTTTAGGGGTCAACTTGTAGAGTGGAGCTGATGGTTGGTCCCTTCCAATCCCTAATGTTCTGTGATTTGTGAACTATGTTAATTATTCTGATGAAATAATGTACGGCTTATACACAGCTACAAAAGCATTCTGGCTTCTTGTCTCAACAAAATATAGCACAAATAGTTTGTTGAGCTTGTTTGTTGTAGCATCTGAGTGAATGGTCCCGTTGTGCCTTTATGGAACATGGTTTTTGTTGATTTAGGGAGCGTTTTGAAGAAGATGCAAAATTGATGGTCTAAACCATTAAGCAGTGCCAATTTCAAGGGACACGCTGCAGTCCTCATTTATTCTCTTAATTAGGTCTTTTCAGTGTGAGAGTCTGTGTGTCCTGTGCCAACAGCTTCTCAGACAAAGCAGCTGAAAGAACTGTGGGGAAGGTTAGATACTAGAAAGCACTTCCTCATGGAATCACAAAATCACACAATCACAGAACATTAGGGATTGGAAGGGACCTCGAAAGATCATCCAGTCCAATCCCCCTGCCACAGCAGGATCATCTAGACCAAGTCGCACAGGAACATGTCCAGGTGGGTTTTAAACGTCTCCAGAGAAGGAGACTCCTCAGGCCTCCCAGCAGCCCCTTCCAGTGCTCTGTCACCCTGACTGGTAAGAAGTTCCTTCTCATATTTTTTCAGGACCCCGACAGCAACAGGCTAAGCTTAAGCTTTGATAATTGGCCCTTCCAGCAAAGTTCTTTGAGGAAGTTCTTTACACTTTCTCATCCAAACATGGGGTAAATGCCTCCCAAAGGGAGTTGACTGATGTTAGATAAGAACATGAGGAACATGAGACCCTCTAATTTCACAGAATCACAGAATTAGTGATCACGCAGCCCAGCCTGTGACCCGACAGGATGTTGTAGCAAGGCTGGTGCTGGTCTCTCCTCTCAAATTCCTAATGATAGGACAAGGGGAAACGGCCTTGTGTGTCAAGAGAGGTTTAGATTGGATCTCAGGAAGTTCTTTCCTGACAGAGTGGTTGGGCCCTGGGACAAGCTGCCCAGGGATCTGGTGGAGTCCCCATCCTGGAGGTGTTTAAAAACCAAGTAGCTAGAGCACTTGAGGCCATAGTGTAGGGATTATGAAGCTGTTGGGATGAGGGCTGGACTTTCTGATCCTGGAGGTCCTTTCCAGCCAGGATGATTCTATACATGAGAAATATTTTGCTTCTTGAGATATTTATTCCAAGTCTAGATTCTGAGATTCATGACCTTCACTGCTTAAAACATGGAATCCTATTGTCCATAAATACATCAACATCTCTCAAATCTCTTCATGATGTCAGACAGGAAAATTAACTACCTGCAGAATATGTAGAGGGAAAAAAATAAATCCATGCTTTGAAATTGCTGCAGAAATGAGAGTGCATGAACTCCCTCAAGTGAGTGAAGAAGCACGGGAGATGTGTTTGTGATTCAGAACCTTTCTGATAGGGGTTGCACTTCTTTTGTTTCAACAGGCCATCTTTCCAGTGAGAAGAATGGTGTTTGTTTCAGTGTTCAGAATGGTGATCTGTGTCTCCATGACTTTTCAGGCAAACAACTGGTATTTGAAGAAAAGGATGACACAGTCAGCCAGAAAAGCCAGGTCTCACTCAGAAGGACTTCAAGGAAGGGAAGCCTACCTTTTATGGAGAAGATATGATTTTCCTTTGAAACGGCGCCATTGCTTTGCCGTGGCGAGTAGAGATCCACTTTAACAGTTTTACAGAACGTGAGCAGAGCCAGGACTGATTTTATTTACCATATGGTACTGGAACTTCAAGGCAGCCGTGCGGCGGATTAATGAGGACAGTGGTTTTAAAAGAGAAAGCTCTTTTCACAAGGTATCCTGGATACGAAATGACAGCTGGCACGCGCCCATTCCTGTTCTTTGTTAGAGGGGGTTTTGAGGGTGGGGGTTTTTTACATTTAAAGGGAAGTTTTGCTTAGAGTTTTTTCGTTACCAGTCAGCTTATCTGGATATACTGCTGCATCCGCGCAGCGAGTTACAACGCGTGCGTGCAGGCGATGTTACCGCCAGAAACGTTAGCTGCACTGTCTTCCACTGTCCGTACGTTGTCGTAGCAGAAGTTGCAGCGATGTACAGAAAGCTCTCAGCCTTCCAGCATCTTAGTGATACTTTTATATTTATTTCTTGTAATATAAATTTTAATATTCCTCTGTATAGAAAAGCAGTGGGTGTTTTGTTACAACTTTGGTTGCAAGTCTGCATCTTTCTTGTGATAATTAAATGTAAAATGATACAGGAGTTCATTGTTTCAATGAGTGAAATCCAAGTGGCTTAAATGCAGGTACCACATACAGAGCTGCAAATGTAAACGTCATGGCTCTTGAACCTTTAGCCCCCTCCTAGGCCACCACAGAGAGATAGAAACTGTTGTCAAACTAGAGTAAATAAAGTATTTACTAGGTTGTGAAATAAAACTCGCTCACATCCGTGGCTTGAGCTTTTACCACTGATTTCAGCAGGGTCAGTACTTTCTCTTGAGTGGTGGTTCCCAAACACACTGCCATTTCTCATTGGCAATGAGAAGGAAAAGGAGAGGAGTGCTGGTTTTTGGAGAAAAAATACAGTCAGTAAGTGTTAGCTGCTATATTTAGTAGCCAAGAAATGGTTTGTTTCATTGTGAGGCTGCTTTTGAAGAGGCAGCTCTGGAGCTCCTCTCTTGAGTTTTCCTGCTTGGTTGGCAAACCAGATCCTGAGGTCCTGGTTCAGCAGTGCCTGAAGCCAAATTCCATTCTGTCTGTGATACTGGTTTGAAAATAAAAAGCTGGATTTGGGCCCTTTGTGTCAACAACTGGAAGCCAAAACAACATTAGGGAGATTCTTCCTGAGCCCTGGTTGTACCTCTTCTTCTCCATACTGGTGTGCAGCTGCGGCCATGACTGGTTTTTCGTGTGTTCGTGGGCAAACGCTGGATGCTCCTGGATCAAGGGCCAGAATAAACTGGTGCCACACTGCAGAGTGCCAGACCCTGTAAGGAGGGGTGTTTTTGAGGCAGATGCACACTGTAGGGGAGCAAGGACTCGTTAGGGAGCCCTTGAAACTCTGCTCAACAAAATGCATCAGTTAATCACCTCTGATCTGGAGCTCTGATGTAGTTCAGCAATTGAACCTCTGCAGTACTCATACCCTCTTGTGGTTCTGTAGGCAACGCATGAGTTCTTTGGTCACCCGTGTCCAAGGCTACTCTAAGTACGTTTGTAAAGTCAAGAGTTTAAAGTATTTGTTGTGTTTATCCACAAGGTTTTAAAATGCATGTTAATAGAAGCCTGTACTGGAGCGCTAGTAGCTGGAATGTATTTTTGTGAAAGCTTTAACCGTTCGGCTCGTCGTCTTTGCACTGTTTCTTGTAAATTTATTTAATGTTCTTGTATTTATATTTTCAACTGTAAAAAAGTAATAAATGTAGAGCAAGTACAACATGTAAAATGAATAACCTTTGTCTTTTAGAGAGAGATGTGTCCTTACACTGGCTGTCTTAATGTTCTGCTTGAGCTGCAGTACACAACCTCTTGGAGAAAACGCTGACCTAGCCCTAGCCCTTACAGTTACTGACTTCTACAAATTTCACCTTGCATGGTTCTAACAGATCTGCTTCTTAGCAGAGAAAATCGTGACCTAAGCCTGTCCAGCCAATGGTTGGTCTGCTGAAGCTGCTCATTGAATCACAGAATCACAGAATTACTGAAGCTGGAAAAGCCCTCTGAGCTCATCCAGCCCAGCCTATGATCTGACATCACTACATCAGCCAGACCAGGGCACTAAGGGCTACAGCCAGGCTCTCCTTAAACACCTCCAGGGATGGGGTCTCCACCACTGCCCTGGGCAGTACATTCCAGGATCTGATCACCCTTTCCCTCAGGAAGGGCTTCCTAACACCTAACCTAACCTTCCCCTGGTGCAGCTTCAGGCCCTGCCCTCTCATCCTGGCACTAGTTGCCTGGGAGAAGAGCCTGACCCCCACCTGACTACAACCTCGTTTCAGGTAGTTCTGGAGAGGCAGAAGGTCTCACCTGAGTCTCCTCCAGGCTATATGCCCCCAGCTTCCTCAGCTTTTCCCCATCAGCCTTTCACACCAGTTTCTTCTCCAGCCTCATTGCTCCTCTGCAATTGCTTCAGCCTCTCAATCTCTTTCTTGAACTGAACGGCCCAGAACTACCCCCAGTGGTCAAGGAGAGTCCTCTCCAGTGCCCAGTACAGGGCACTGCTGGTCACACTATTGCTGATCCAAGCCAGGATGCCATTGGCCTTCCAGGCCACCTGGGCACCCTGCTGGCTCCTGTTCAGCCATTTGTCACCCAGCACTGCCAGGTCCCTCTCTGCCAGGCTGCTCTCCAGCCACTCATCCCCCAGTCAAGCTGCAGGGGGTTCTTGTGGCCAAAGTGTAGGACCCTGCCCTTGGCCCTGTTAAACCTCATCCCACTGGCCTCTGCCCATTGAATCATTGAGTTTGGGTCAGTAACTCAATGACACTTTTTAGTGATTAAATTGCACTTTTCTAGTGTATTATGCTGTTGTTGACCTGCCTGAAGTCTTCTTTTTAGTTTTACACACCAGCATTTGTTATGATTCTTTTTAATAATTCTCATTTGCTGTATTCCTGGGGATGGGAGAGTCTCTTCTGACTTTGTGACCGAAAAGCCCACACATACTGTTGTAAAATTTTGCACCCACAACAGCTATTTATTTCAGCTCAGGAAATACCATCCTTAAACTAGCTGGCAAATTGTTTGCATGTTGAGTGTCGTAGTATCCCTTTGATACTCAGTCTCTCGTGTGCCACTGTCAGCCCAGCCATGGCAGCCCAGAGCTTGGTAGAAGCTGCAGCCACTTCCTGGAACAAAAAATAGAACTGTGCATCAGCTTGTGGCTGCAGAGCTAACTCAGGGACATCTGTGCTGAGGTTGGCAGCTTAGTCGCTGATCAACAGCAACATGCTCTGTGCAGCTCAGCAAACCTGTGCTCTAAGCATACAGAATCACAGAGTCATGGAATCATGAAGGCTGGGAAGGACCACCAGGATCATCAAGCTCAACCCTCACCCCAACATCTCCCTAATCCCTAGACCATGGCTTCAAGTGCTCTACCTACTTGTTTTTCAAACCCCTCCAGGGATGTGGACTCCACCACCTCTGTAGGCAGCCTGTTCCAGTGCCCAACCAGCCTCGCAGGAAAGAACTATTTCCTAAGATCCAATCACACCCTCCCCTGACACAACTTGAGGCCATTTCCCCTCGCCGTGTCATTCGTAATTGCCCTGAAGAGTGAAGCTGGTGCCGAGTTGGGGGATGTTCTGTGACTGTGCAGCCTTCCTTGCTGGGCTGTGCCTGGTGGAGCTTAGCACCCTCCAGGTGGTGCCCAGTGCCCTTCCCACTGTGCCAGCTCCTGCAGCAGTGCTGTCTGATGGCCACTCCTGAAGGGACGTGGCCTCCTCCTAAGACTCTTCTCCACTGTTACAAGGTCAGTGAAGTAAACAGAGCAAACAAAAAACCCCCAAATGTCCCTATCGAACTTAAAAAGCCGATGTGTAAAGTTGATTTTTGTACTGACTGGCATTTAGTTCTCTGGAAAAGCTGAACCTGGGAGGGTTCAAGCTTCCAACCTCGGGGAAGCGCCACAGCCCTCTGGAGCTCTGCAGGGCGCCCTCAAACAACCGGGCCCCGCACCGGGAAGGAGGGAGGGAGGGAGGGAGGCAGCCAGGGAGAGAAGGAGGGAGAGAGGGAGAGAAGGATGGAGGGAGGCAGCCAGGGACAGAAGGAGTGAGGGAGGGAGGAGGAGGAGCCCAGGGCTCCGCCCAACCGGCGGAGGCTGTCGCCATTTTTGGCAGCTGCTGGGCCGGTCGCGGCCGCTGCCGAGGGCTGGGCCTGCAGCAGCGCCGGCCGAGGCGGTGCCGACGATCCGGTAGGCGATGAGGAGCCGCAGCAACTCGGGGGTGCGCCTNGGCAGCCAGGGAGAGAAGGAGGGAGAGAAGGAGAGAAGGAGGGAGAGAGGGAGAGAAGGATGGAGGGAGGCAGCCAGGGACAGAAGGAGTGAGGGAGGGAGGGAGTGAGGGAGTGAGGAGGAGGAGCTCAGGGCTCCGCCCAACCGGCGGAGGCCGTCGCCATTTTTGGCAGCTGCTGGGCCGGTCGCGGTCGTGGCCGCTGCCGAGGGCTGGGCCTGCAGCAGCGCCGGCCGAGGCGGTGCCGACGATCCGGTAGGCGATGAGGAGCCGCAGCAACTCGGGGGTGCGCCTGGACTGCTACGCCCGCCTGGTGCAGCGAACCATCCTCTGCCACCAGGTGAGGGCAGCGCCCGGAGGCCGCGGCCGGGCTGGGGTGGGGGGCGCTGGCGGGGCCGGTGAGCGCGGCTCGGGGGCACCAGAGGGAGGCATCGCGGGGCCGGCGCTCGGCTCCCTCCGTGAGGGGAGCAGCGGCGCCGTGTGGATCCCCGGGGTGGCCGGTACCGTTGGAAGGTGGTGGAAAGTACAGCGAGCCTTAAGCTCGCCAATGGTAATGCTATGTGTGGAGTGTGCTTGTGGTGACGGAGTACCCCCCCACACCCGCTGTGACTCCTTTGGGGACTAATACAGGGAAAGCCCAGCTCTACAGAATCATGCAGTGGTTTGTTTTGGAGGAGACCTTAAAGATCATCCAGTTACAACCCGCTGCCGTAGGCAGGGACACCTCTCACCAGACCAGGTCGCCCAGAGCTTTATCCAGCCTGGCCATGAAGGCTTCCAGGGATGGAGCAGCCACGGCCTCCCTGGGCAACCTGTTCCAGCCTCCTCACAGGAGAGAATTTCTCCCTAAGATTTAACTAAATCTGTCCTCTTTTTAGTTTGAAACTATTCTGCCTTGTCCTATCAGGACAAGACCCTCACAGCTGTGGGCATCACAGCTGTGGCCTTGGGCACAAGCCCTATGAGGAGAGGCTGAGGGAGCTGGGATTGTTTAGCCTTGAGAAGAGGAGGCTCAGGGGAGACCTTATTGCTGTCTACAACTGCCTGAGGGGTGATTGTGTCCAGGAGGAGGTTGCTCTCTTCTCTCAGGCAGCCAGCACCAGAGCAAGAGGATGCAGCCTCAAGCTGCGCCAGGGGAAATTTAGGCTTGAGGTGAGGAGAAAATTCTTCACCGAGAGAGTCATTGGCCACTGGAATGGCCTGCCCAGGGAGGTGGTGGAGTCGCCAACTCTGGAGCTGTTCAAGGCAGGATTGGACGTGGCACTTGGTGCCATGGTCTAGCCTTGAGCTCTGTGGTGACAGGTTGGACTTGATGATCTATGAGGTCTCGTCCAACCTTGATAATACTGTGATACTGTGATCAGCTCGGTGTGAGCCCAGGGCAGAGTAGGGCTCTGTGCCCTGCAGGGAGTCCCTGGGCCCGGTCCACTGCTGCCAAGGCACCTGCAGCAGTGCTGGCTCTGTCTGAGCCACCTCTCCTCTGTGAAAGCCGCCTGGGCTCCAGTCTGTGGAGCAGGATTGTCCCTGTGTGAGAGCAGTAAGAGCACAGAAATGTCAGGGCTGGAATCAGAAGTGCTTTGTGCTCGCTCATGTGTACGTGCTCTTTCTCAGTGTGCTCGCCTCGCCTTGGCAGGCTCTGAGGTCTCGATGTTCTCTGTATTGTACATAAAAAGGAGAGCAACAGGGTCTTTTGCACAGATCAGTTCCCACTTTTTCAGTTTCTCAGTTTTCTCAGTTTACTGAGAGTTAGAAGGAACTGTGAAGCAATGATGTTAGGACCCAGACCAGCTGAGGTCAGTAAGATTTTTGCCACTGATTGTTGAGTTAATCACAGGTTCACAGAATTGTTTAGATTGGAAAAGACCTTCAGGTTTGCCAAGTTCAACCATTAACTTAACTGTCCCAAGCCCACTGCTAATACCCATCTCTAAGCTCCACATCTGCACTCCTAGTAAACACTTCCAGGGATGGCCATTCAGCCAACTGGTGGGCTACTGCTTTACTGGTGGTGCCTTCCAGAATAGAGTTAAAGAAGGGCATATCAGCCTTTGATTTGCCCAGCAGCAGCTTGGCAGAGAAGATGCCTGTGAGGTGCTGCAGCTGAGCACAGGGGTGATGCACGACTGTGACCTTGTACCTTGCATCCCCCAGATGAGCAGATTTGGCCCAGATGTGCAGATGTTGGGCAGTGACGAGCCCTCTTTAGTTTGGAAGTAGAGAGAAGAAGGCACAGTGTGCTGAGGAATGTTTTGCACACCAGAGGCTCAGGTTTCTCAGTAGCAGCAGTTGATCATAAGTTAATTCTAGTCACTCTAAACTAGAGGCAGAGTTTAATTGAGAATAAATGCTGCCAGGCAGACAAGCAGTCAGAGCATAGCTGCAGGACTCTAACTGGGATCTAACTGTTCCATAGGCAGTAGTTCGCAGGATTAGATCTGTGGCAAACTCTTTTCTCGTAAGTGTTGTGTTCTGCTGTAGCATCTACATGCACTTGAAGTATTGCTAAAGAGATATTGCTAAAGAGATAAGAGAAAAGCTTGCTGTGGAGTTGATAAGGAGAGCAAATTTGATGACCTGGATTGTGCTGTAGCTGGTTTCACACAGACAGGCTAACTGCAGACTCTGCGCTAGATTGCAAATCGCTTTTCATCTGACCCCTCAGGGAGGCAGATGCAAATTAAATTTCCAGTAGGATGTTAAAGGTGACTGAGATGTGTTGCTGCATGGGTTAGAGCTCCATTATTTTTGTGCCTGCATTGCTGAAGTTCTTCACAGAATTATTGAAGCTGGAAAAGCCCTCTGAGCTCATCCAGCCCAGCCCGTGACCTGACATAACCACATCCACCAGATCAGGGCACTTAGGGCCACAGCCAGGCTGTCCTTAAACACCTGCAGGGATGGGGACTCCCCCACTGCCCTGGCCAGCCCATTCCAGTCTCTGATCACCCTTTCCTTCGGGAAGGGCTTCCTAACATCCAACCTAACCCTCCCCTGGTGCAGCTTCAGGCCCTGCCCTCTCGTCCTGGCACTAGTCGCCTGACCCCCACCTGATGAAAACCTCCCTTCCGGGAGTTGCAGAGATGGAGAAGGCCTGTCTGAGTCTCCTCCAGGCTATATGCCCCCAGTTACCTCAGCTTCTCCCCATCAGCCTTTCCCTCCTGTCCCTTGCCCAGCCTCCTTGCTCCTCTGGACCCACTCCAGCCCCTCAACCTCTTTTTTGAACTGAGATTTTATTAGAGTCTGGTCCCCTGTAGGAGCTCGTGTTGCATTTTGTGACTTTTTTGTCTCCAGGTGAACAGAATTAAAAATAAGATTGAGCATGAGAAACCATTTTATAGGCTTAGTCTGGCGATCAGCTTTCTGTTTTGGTGCTCTGACCTCACGGAGCCTGCAGGTGCCGGTGCAATCCTTTTCTCCATGGATCTGTGTGTGCGGTGTGATTTGCAGGATGAGACCCAATAGTCCAATTAGTGGTCACGGACATAATGCTGTGAAGTACTAGTTTAGCTAACATCCCTTGGGTATCTTTGGGGTTAAGCACACTGCATGTTTCATTACCTTCTTTGGCACCTTGTAGGGGTTGTCCTGTCTCATTTGGGGTCAGCAGATAACACAATCATTGTTTTAAGAACAAGCACTTTCTAGGTAGCCCCCCACCCCAAATTGGTTAAACCATTAACATCCTGTGGTGTTCTGCTCACGTTCTGAATGGGCAGCAGGACGATGTTGATGTGTTGTCGGTCCATGGGAGCCAGCCCTGCTGTGCTCTGAGAGCTGGGATCTTATTGTAAAAGAGCCAGTGGTGGGGAGATGGTGTTAGCTGCCCTTGGTTCTGTTTAATGTAGCTTCTGTAAGGCAGGCAAGTCCCACCCTGGGGACTGAAAGGACTTGTTTAAGACCTGCATAGACTATTTTCCCCCAGATTTCCATCCTGCCTAGGAGAACGGCCCAAACCCAACCTACCTGACAAATACCTCCAGGTATTTGTAGAGAGGGAAAAGATCCCCACAAGTCTCAGCATGAAGGTGGCAGAAAATAAACCAGTGTGTTTATTCCTAAGACAGCAGGGGCATCTCTCAAACCAGGCTTGCAGCTACGTAGTCATTTGTTGGCCTGCGTGGGAGGGAGGAAAACAGAGTGCCCTCTAGAAATGCTGGGAATATGCCTCTGCCTTGAGCTCCTGGGAGCTTTTGTCTTGTGGGTGCAGAGCTAAGCTGGGAGCAGGCATCTCCTTTCTTTGCTTCCTCACTTGGTCTTTTTCTGTTCCTTGTTGCTTTGACTTTTCAAGTTCAGAAAGAAGGTTTTTAAGCTCTTTGATAGAATCACAGAATGTCTGAGGTTGGAAGGGACCTTAAAGATCATGCAGTTCAAACCCCACTGCAGGGGCAGGGACACCTTCACTAGAGCAGGTTACTCAGGGCCTCATCCAACCCTGCCTTCAACACTTCCTGGGATGGGGCTGCCTTGGGAAACCTGTTCCAGAATCTCAGCATGTTCTTCATGTCCAACATCAATCTCACCTTTTCAAGTCTAGAACCCTTCTCCCTTGTCCCCTTGCTACCACCCATGTTAAACGCTCTCCCCTAGCTTTGTTGTAGCCCCCTTCAGAGACTGGGGTTTGTATGCACTGCCTGTCCCAGCGAAAAAACAATCCTTCAGTTGTTACTTGGATTGGGAAGACCATGCTGAGGGAGAGACATTTGAGTAGAACATACTTCTGCTTGGAGAGAGCCACTAGACATCGCTGTGTTTAAACCCTAACAATAGCACTGGCCGTGCCCAGACATGTGTGCCAGTCTGTCACCGTTGTCGTGTTCAGCCTTCACAAGCAGTTTAAAAATAACTGTGGAAGCAGTTGAGTTAACTGGTGCATGGCAGAAATCATATTTGTATAGGTGCTGCTTAAATTTAATCTCTTTATTATTGTCATCTTTGCTGCTTGTCACACCAGCCTTGGCAACTGGTCTTCACCTCAAGTACTGGGGGCAGTTCTGGGCACTCACTTCAAGAAAGAGATTGAGGGGCTGGAGCAGGTCCAGAGGAGCAGTGAGGCTGGGGAAGGGACCGGAGGGAAAGTCTGATGAGGAGAGGCTGAGGGAGCTGGGGGTGTTTAGCCTGGAGAAGACCCAGCACCAGGATGAGAGGGCAGGACCTGAAGCTGCCAGAGGAGCTTTAGGTTGGATGTTAGGAAGCCCTTCCTAAGGGAAAGGGTGATCAGAGCCTGGACTGGACTGCCCAGGGCAGTGGTGGAGTCGCCATCCCTGGAGGTGTTTAAGAACAGCCTGGCTGTGGCCCTTAGTGCCCTGGTTTGGCTGATGTGGTGATGTTAGGCCATGGGCTGGGCTGGATGATCTCAGAGGTTTCCTCTGCCTCAAAAATTCTGTGAAATTCTGCATTTCACATCTGTGAGTTTGGGAAAGAAATATGGGGCTTCCTATGTCTTGCAAAATTGTGAGCATCCACAGTGTGCTATCGATGTGCAATCATCTTTAGCATCTTCTGCTCTCCTTTTAGTTGTGTTACCCTTTGATGTGAAAAGATGGGATTTCAGGTACTAATATTTGTTCTTTATTCCTTCTGCCATGGCTAGAATCCAGTTACAGGGCTACTGTCAGCTGGTACGGACCATAAAGATGCTTGGGTACGAGACAACATCTACAGCATCCTGGCTGTGTGGGGGCTGGGGATGGCTTATCGGAAGAACGCGGACCGGGACGAGGACAAGGCCAAAGCCTACGAGCTAGAGCAGGTATGTCAAAGCCCAGTGTAAACAAGTTACAGTGTTAGGTTTTCTTCCATATGGTAGTGGTTTTGAACTGTGCTTTCTCATTGCTGCTTTGTCTGTGATCTGGCAGACCTTCCCCAGCTTGGAGTGCGTGTCTTGTTCCTGTCGAGTCTGTCCGTGCAGCGTGTGATGTGCAGTGTTCCTGGCACCAGCCTCACTACAACCTCCTTTGAGGTAGCTGAAGAGAGCAAGAAGGTCTCCTCTCAGCCTCCTCTTCTCTAGACTAAATAACCCCCATTCCCTCAGCTGCTCTCTACAGGGCCTGTTTTCCAGTCCTCTTCCCAGCTTCCTTGCCCTTCTCTGGCCCCACTCCAGCCCCTGAATGTCCTTCTGATCCTGTGGTGCCCAAAACTGGACCCAGTACTCAAGATGCAGTCTCAAGAGTGCAGAGTCCAGGGGCACCATCACCTCCCTGCTGCAGCCTGATCCAGGCCAGGATGCCGTTTGCCTGGACGCTCTGCTGGCTCCTGTTCAACCAGCTGTCAGCCAGTGAAGACAAGCATCCTGCATTTCTGTTTTTTTGTATAATGAGGAGAAGGAGCTTCACAGGCATTCCAGTCATATCAGTGTTTTGCAGTAACCTACCTGTGTTCCCTGGGTCTGTCACTCTAAAAATCATCACAGTGGGGCTATTTAGCCTAGAGGAGAGGAGGCTGAGAGGAGACCTTGCTCTCTACAGCTACCTAAAAGGAGGTTGTAGTGAGTCTGGTGCTGATCTCTTCTCCCAAATTACTAATGATAGGATGAGAGTAAATGACCTCAAGTTGCATCAGGGGAGGTTTAGATTGGATCTTAGGAAGAAGTTCTTTCCTGAGAGAGTAGTTGGGCACTGGAACAGGCTGCCCAGGGAGGTGGTGGAGTCCCCATCCCTGGACATGTTTAAAAACCAAGTAGGTAGAGGACTTCAGGCCATGGTCTAGGAGTTAGGGAGCTGTTGGGATGAGGGCTGGACTTGATGGACCCTAAAGGTCCTTTCCATCCATAACAATTCTATGATGATTACGCTTAGAAGACCTAGTATTGTACCTTACTCTATTAACTGAATAGCAGGACCACAAAGAGTTTCTCTGCTGTTAAGAGAGGGCCTTTGGGAAAGCATTTGTTCTTGGAGATTGGAATGTGGGAATAAAAATCAAATATTAAAATAAGGCAGGTGAAGTATTCCGGGCAGATGAGGGTGTGACACTTGTCACTCTGAGGTGTTGTTTGTAACAGCTGATCTTTTTTGTTGCTGCAGAGCGTTGTGAAGCTGATGCGGGGACTCCTGCATTGCATGATGAGACAGGTAATGTCTTTGGTATGAGATGAGTTAGTACATATAGTGTTTATAGATCCCTGAATCCAAAGCTGTAATTTCTTGTGTCTTTTCTGTACAGTGATGTAAGTCTCTCAAACTCTGTTCTGATGCCTTTTTGAGATTGTGCTGGTAGTAAATCACACTTTGGCCTTTGTAAACTGATCTCTCACCAAGATGCTTGCCTGTAACTAAGATCTGAACTAAACAAAGTAATTCTGTCCTAGTCATTCCATAAATAGTTGTGGATTTAGCTGGAGCCTAGAGCTAGACTTGTATTTAAGTGCTTTGGGCAATCAAATCAAACAGAAGTGAGGTGACAAAAGTTAAGACCTCTAGTTTCACTTAAAAAAAGTTGTTAAGAAGAAATTATCTAAACTATTTCATTATTAACTGTTTCAGGGTTGAGATTTGTTGTTATTTTTTTAGATAGAGAAGGTAGAGAAGTTCAAACGCACACAGAGTACCAAAGACTGTCTACATGCCAAGTATAACTCTGCAACTTGTGCCACAGTGGTTGGGGATGACCAGTGGGGGCATCTACAAGTGGATGCGACTTCCCTGTACCTGCTCTTCTTGGCACAGATGACTGCATCAGGTAAGCAGAGGATATTTGAGCCTAGGCTACTGTATACAGCTTGTTTTCTGTTGGAGTTTTTGGCTGAAAAGGAAAATAGAATGGAAACTCTACCTTCAAAGGGGTGTGGTTAGTAGATGGAGAAAGGTTCTCCTCCCCCTCTACTCTGACCTGCTGAGACCACATCTGGGACCTCGTGTCCAGTTCTGGGTCCTTCCGTTCCAAAAGGACATAGAATTGCTGGAGAGAGTCCAGCGCAAAGCCACAAAGATGATGGAGTGGAACATCTCCCTGAGGGAGCTGGATCTCCTGAGCTTGGAAAATGAGACTTCTTCCCAGTGAGGGTGATGGAGCCCTGGAAGGGTCTGCCCAGGGGGTTGTTTAGTCTCCTTCCCTGGAGACATTTAAAAGGGGCCTGGACATGTTCCTGTGTGCCTTGATTTAGGGGATGCTGCTCTGGCAGATGCATTGGACTAGATGATCTTTTGAGGTCCCTTCCAGTCCCTAATGTTCTGTGATTCTGTGTGGAAGTAGTTGGAAGTATCAAGGCTTTCTGCCTAATCTTTCAAAATCAGCATGAGGTTTTGTTTCCGTTGATTTCAGTGAGCGGTAGTTGGTAGCAAATAAACAAAACCCATGAAACTCACTAGAAAAGTAAATATGTTAGTTCCCCTGTAGCATAAATTACTCTCTTCTCTTCTTTCAATCAGGGTTACGCATTATCTTCACCCTCGATGAAGTTACCTTTATTCAGAACCTTGTGTTTTACATAGAAGCTGCCTACAAAGTTGCTGTAAGTAGTCATTTATGTGTAAAACACTGCTCAGGTGTGGGAGGTAGTTTATTGATGGAAAAGTCACGGGCTACTTTGTGCCTGAGATCTCAGAACCCATCATTAGTTCATGAGCAGCACCTTTTTAGATGATTGGGGGGGGGGTTATTAATAATTAATAATATTTCCTGTTGTCTAGTTAAAATTTTATAGGTCTTTCTAAAAACAGCAAAGTACTAACAAACCTTCTGGTAAGTGGAAGGGGCACAGGGAGAGGCACAGATGGAAGGCGAAAAGGGGTTTGTGTGTTCTGTAGAGGCAGTGTTTCATGACCTGATCCTCTTTGGGACAATTTTTGTGTGCTGCTCTTTAAACATGAGGAGGGGTTCTTTGCAGACCTGGAGCCTCTTTGTAAAGGAAAATAACATTGTGCAGGGGTCTACTTTTGTTGTGGGGCATGAGGAGAAAGCCTTGGTTTTGTATAGAGTTGTGACAACTTTTTCTTGGTGGTGTTGTTGTTGCAGGATTATGGAATTTGGGAGCGTGGTGATAAGACAAACCAGGGCATCCCAGAACTGAATGCGAGCTCCGTAGGGATGGCCAAAGTGAGAATGTCTTCCTGACACCTCCTTCAAGGCTCTTCGGTCATGCTGAAGGGCTCTGCCAAACCTGATGGCTTCCTTTGCGTAGTCTTCTTGGCCACTGCGCTAGTTAACTGATTGTATAAGAATTTTTGTTTGTGTGTGAGTGAGTATTTTTTAGTGTAAAATCCTTGTGATAATGACTTTAATTTATGGACCTCAGTTGTTCCAGGCATTGCAGGAAGCGTACCAGTTTCACTGAGCTATGAATCTGGTTGATGCAGTGAGGTACAAGATGGCCTCTGGTTTTCATTCTTCAGCCCTAGTATCACATTAGAAGGGGCATGGTTAGCAAATCGAGAGACGTTATCCTCCCCCTCTACTCTGCCCTGGTGAGACCACATCTCAGGTATTGTGTCCAGTTCTGGGCCCCTCAGTTCCAGAAGGACACAGAACTGCTGGAGAGAGTCTAGCGCAGAGCCAGAAAGACGATGAAGGGAGTGGAGCACCTCCCTGATGAGGAAAGGCTGAGGAAGCTGGGTCTCTTGAGCTTGGAAAAAAGGAGACTGAGGGGGCGACCCCATTCATGTTTATCAATATGTGAGGGGTGGATGTCAGGAGGGTGGAGCCAGGCTCTGCTCATTGTCACCCAATGATAGAAGAAGGGGCAGTGGGTGTCAGCTGGAACATAGGAGGTTCCACATCAGTCTGAGAGGGAACTTCTTCATGGTGAGGGTGACAGAGCTGATTCAGAGACAGCGTGGATAAGGTGTCTTCTTTGGACAGCCCTTCAGACAGGGAGAGTGATAGGCCTCTGAATGGGAGTTATTTTGGAATACAGGACAAGAGAACCATTTATTTTGATGATATTTAACATATTTCAGTGGAAGCCCAGCTCCTCGCTGTTGTGCATTGCATTGAAGCTGTAAGAAGGATCATAGATAGACTCATTAGGGATTGGAAGGGACCTTGAAAGATCAGGATCTCATCAGTCCTGTGTCCAGCTACCAGATAAACACAAATACTTAGTTTTTCTAAAATATTATCAAGCTTGCCGTTAAAGGTCATAAAATCATAGAATCATCATGGCTGGAAGAGACCTCCAGGATCATCATGCCCAGCCCTCATCCCAACAGCTCCCTAAGCCCTGCACCATGGCCTCAAGTGCTCTAGCTACTGGGTTTTTAAACACCTCCAGGGATGGGGACTCCACCACCTCCCTGGGCAGCCTGGTCCAGTGCCCAACCACTCTCTCAGGAAAGAGCTGCTTCTTAAGATCCAATCTAAACCTCACTTGATGTAACTTGTGGCCATTCCCTCTCATCCTATTATTAGTAATCTGGGAGAAGAAATTTGGGAGGTGAAGGAAATGTTTGTGAAGTAAACTTGTGTCTTATATCATTTCTTTGAGCACAGGTGCAGGGCATATACTTGGCTTAAAAAGGTACTTAATGATATCGTGGTGTTGTTTGGGCTTTTTTTAAGGCTGCTTTGGAAGCAATCGATGAACTAGATCTTTTTGGAGCTCATGGAGGACACAAGTCGGTGATTCATGTTCTCCCTGATGAAGTAGAACACTGTCAGGTAAAAATCAGTCTTCTGTTTCCTTTGCTAGCAGAAAACCTAACACCCCATCCCTTTTCACAGAACACTGAACAAGCTGGAAGAGACCTTCAGGGTCACTGAGTCCAACCTTTTCCCAGCCCTATCACCATCACTAAACCCTCTCTCCCAATACAACATCTGCCCTTGTCTTCCACACTTCCAAGGATGTTGATCCCTTCCCTGGACAGGCTGTTCCAGTGCCTGACAGCCCTTTCAGCAAAGAAATTCCTCCTGACATCCAACCTGAACCTCCCCTGGTGCAGCTTAAAGCCATTTCCCCTCATCCTATCGCTGACCACTAGAGAGAACAGTTTTTAAATGAGATGTTGATTAACTGAGCCAAGAACTTAATGTAATAAGGATGACTACTGTTCACCCCGTTTCTACTAGATACTGGGAACATGACTGCTGCAATGTATTCTTGTTGCAACTCAGTGAAAAGTGATGATTCAGGGGGTTCTCTTTTGCAGTAGGGTAGTCTGATCTAATTCCACTTGACATAGTCTGTTGAGGCAGGTAATTTGTTTTACACCCCTCTCTTCTGTTCCTGTTTTACAGTCTATCCTGTACTCCATGTTGCCAAGAGCATCCACATCGAAGGAGATCGATGCTGGCCTTCTCTCTATTATTTCCTACCCGGCTTTTGCAGTGGAGGATGTCAACCTTGTCAATGTAACCAAGAGTGAAATCATATCCAAATTACAGGTAAGGACTTCCTTTATTTTCCAGAGTGAAACCTCCTTTTCTTTAACATAATTAAAACAAGATTTGTGAGACTTGGTTCAGCTGTGTGCAGGAGAGACAGAGAAAAATCCCTCTGCGTGGTGCTTAAAACTCTACACGTTCATTTACGCTGATGTGAGGAGGAGCAGGGTGTGAAGTTTTCAGTTAGTTTTTCTCTTTTCCCAGGGTCGCTATGGCTGCTGTCGCTTTCTCCGAGATGGTTACAAGACACCCAGAGAGGTACTTCTGAGTTAGATTTTCAGTAGGCACTAGGAAGAGTTTTATCTGCTCTTCGTAGACTTTCACTTGAAGAGGTGAAGCTCTGTACTGCTGTTAAGGCTTTTTAATGGATTGGAAGCTAGCCTGGGTATCCACCCTGGAAATGGCGCGTATCGGAAGGAAGCCAAGGGTTTGAAAACTCAGATCAGAACTTAATTCATAGTTCTGTAAGGATTAAACCCTTAAATGTGCTTATGGTACCTGAACAGACTCAGTATCTCTGAGGGATCCCAAAATATCTTTGAGCTGAGGCAGAGTCAGGATTATTTGAGTAACATCTTAGTCTGGGAAGGGTCCATTTGTCTAGGAAATGATTAAATGAGTTTTAGTCTGAAGATGAAAAGGAATTATATCAAACTATAGCTGATGATTTGTGTTGGTTTCCTAATAATTTATATAAAACAGGCTGCCATTATGATTGGAATTTGAGTGACTAATTCAGCACAGTGGCTAAACAAGTATAATTTTAATTTCTAGGATCCAAGCAGGCTGCACTATGATCCTGCTGAGCTCAAGCTCTTTGAGAATATTGAATGTGAGTGGCCAGTGTTCTGGACATACCTCCTAATTGATGGAGTATTTAATGAGGACAAAATTCAGGTGAGGAAAGAAAAAATCTAATTTGAATGGAATGCAAAACCATATCCCCCCAGTATTTTGTGTCTTTTGCTCTGGGATTATTTTGTCTATCAGTTAGATGCCCCATCAGCAGGATGGGAGTAGTCTTCATCCAATCTCACCTTCCTGGGCAGTTGTGGAATCACCATACCTGGAAGTGTTTAAAAAACAAATAGATAGAGCACTTGAGGCTGTGGTCTAGTGGAAAAAATTATGCAGAATCTTCTGTGTTCCAGCTGACACCTGCTTCCCTTTGTCCTATCATTGGCTGCCACTGAGCAGAGCCTGGCTCCATCCCCCTGACACCCACCCTTTCCATATTTATCAACATTAATGGGGTCACCCCTCAGTCTCCTTTTCTCCAAGCTCAAGAGCCCCAGCTCCCTCAGCCTTTCCTCACAAGGGAGGTGTTCTGCTCCCTCCATCATCTTTGTGGCTCTGCGCTAGACTCTCTCAAGCAGTTGTGTGTCCTTCTTAAACTGAGTGGCTCAGAACTGGACACAATATTCCAGATGTGGCCTCACCAATCCTGCAGAACAGAATTCACAAAATCATAGGTGAATGTGCCTGATACAAGAATTTTTGTACCTCGCACCTTTATGGATGTTGATAGTCCTGACATCCATGTCATTGCATTATCTTCAGCAAATTCCATGTAGGATTTGTTCCAGTGACATCTCAATAGGAGTATGTTTAAAGGTTTCTACTGCAGCAATCAAGAGATCATAGGATCATAGGATGTTAGGGGTTGGAAGGGACCCAGGAGATCATCGAGTCCAACCCCCCTGCTGGAGCAGGACAAAACTATCTAACACAGATCACAGAGGAAAGAGATGTTCTCTTCTCCCTCTGCTCTCCCCTGGTGAGACCACGTCTGGAATCTTGTGTCCAGTTCCAGGCCCCTCAGTTCCACAAGGACACAGAGCTGCTGGAGAGAGCCTAGCACAGAGCCATGAAGATGATGAAGGGAGTGGAACATGTCCCTGACAAGGAAAGGCTGAGGGAGCTGGGTCTCTTGAGCTTGGAAAAAAGGAGGCTGAGGGGTGACCTCATTAATGTTTATAAATATGTGAAGGGTGAGTGTTGGGAGGATGGAGGCAGGCTCTTCTTAATATCACCTAGTGATAGGACAAGGGGCAAGGGGTGTCAGCTGGAACATAGGAGGTTCCACATAAATGTCAGAAGGAACCTCTTCCCAGTGAGTGTGACAGATCCCTGGAAGGGTGTACCCAGGGGGGTTTTGGAGTCTCCTTCTCTGGAGACATTTAAAACCTGCCTGGATATGTTCCTTTCGACTTGATGTAGGTGATCCTGCTGTGGCAGGGGGACTGGACTGGGTGATCTTTTGAGATCCCTTCCAATCCCTAATGTTCTGTGATATGTTCCAGATTAAAAGATGTTCATGTTTCTAAGGCTAACGTTAACACTAAAGTGCTGGAACAGTGTCTGCAAATTCCAACCCTGATGTTCCATCAGCAAGTCATCATTCTCCCCTGCCCACTTTTTTTTTAATAAGAGCTTTCAGGAGAAAAGCATTGTTGGAAAGTACTAAACCTTTAACTTTGCTATTGTGGTTTTCCCTGACTCTCTCACTCTCTTTAAAAAATATTTCCAGGTACAGGAGTATAGAGAGGCTCTGGAAGGAATACTTATCCGAGAAAAGCATGGAATAGTGCTGATGCCTGAGCTGTATGCAGTCCCTCCAGAAAAGGTATTGTGAGAACAGAGTGTCTGCTTCAGTGTGCAAAGTGTGGATACCAAGATGATTGTTGGCTTTAATAGTTTTGCTGTAACTGATAAATGTAAACCAGCAATAAAAGATTGCTGCATATTGTTTCAAAACTGAGATCCTTTGTAGCTCCTGCTAAGAAATGGTAAAGTTGAGGCATCCAAGTGGTCACATTTTTCACAGGTTTCAAGTTTTAAATCCTTACAGCAAGATACAGAATGTATTTAAGAAGTGCTGATGCTCAAAGAAGAAATAAAGCATAGACTGTCTAGTTTATTGATTGCTTGTGCTTTTACAGATGGATTAGGGTTTGGGCTGAGTGTAACATCCTGATCTTAGGAGAGGGGAGTGAGTCAAGTTCATGGATTCGTTTGGGGTTAAGGAGACTGCGTGCAAGTCAAGAGTTTACTGAAATAATCAGTTTCCAAACTCCAGCAGCACAGAGAATCACCAAATTACCTAGTATTGGACTCAAAACGGTACAGAAACCACTGAAGTTGCTGGATGCCCAACTTAAAGAATAGAAGAGGGGAGAAGGGGAAAGGGAGAGAAGAGATTTAAGAGGTCAGATCACCGCTCTGGACTGCAGGGTCTGTCTCCCTCATCCCTGCCTCATGTCTCAGCTCTGCAGATCTCATATCTGTCTTTTTAGTTTCTCTGTGGAGGTGGAGTGGTGGTGGTGGTGATAGGTCATCTTGCTTCCCCAGCTTCACAGATTTTTGAGTGTCAGTCTCTCATCGTGACTGCAGGCTAGGTAGGGCCGATGGTGAAGCCCTGCATGGTTTGAATCTCTCCTCTTCTGTACTCACTGCCATGGGTGGTTTTCTTCCCAACAGCATGGGGATCCTGTTCCCAGAGTCTCCAAGCAGTGGCCATAAGTCCTTGAGAGAGAGCAGCTCACAGTGTTCTCGGGGCTCAAGCATGGTTTTGGAGATAGGTTGGCAGAGCTCTCAGTCCTGCCTATTGCACAGTGCAGGTCTCTCCCATTACCCTGCTCACAAGTGATTACAATCGTTTGAGCCATCTTGCTTCTTGTTAATCACAGTCTGGGTTTTCTGTGTATTTAGGTTTTTTTCTTTGCTATTAATGTTTACCTGATTCTCCTATTGTGACAGTGTAGTTCAGACCAACTTGTGCTCTTCCATACTGCTTTCCCTTGTAGCCCTCCCTGCCCACTTCTAGACTTCTCACCTCTCACTCAATAGAAGTATGGAGCCCTCTGGCTTAGTCTGAGTTACATCAGGGAGTGCTGACAGCCGAAGTGGAAACTCTGAACCATCTTCCTAGTGGGAATGAGCATGAAATGTTCAGAACCATTGTGTGGGTTTTGATATGGTGGCCTGATGAACAAGAAAAATAAACAGACTAGATTTTTGGAATGGCTGTGGTAAAGGTGTTGCCTAGGGGGGATTTCTTCCTGCCCTCAATAGATCTGTACCCTGCAAAACGAATGCAGTGTTTCCTCTTCTAAATGAGGAGTGTACTCCTAATTTCTCTACTGACTGTTCTTTCCATTGCTAGCACGAGAAAGGTGGAAAAGCCTTTGTTTTTGGCAGGCATCTGTATTTCTGAAAGCCAGATAGACCACAGTGAAGTTCTAGTGTCATCGTGCAAGGGTTGGAAAGCAGACACACAAGTATTTACAAGCTGCCCAGAGGGGACACAACAAAGATGTGGGGAGAAGAAAGGGGAAGTGCTCATACCAAAGCTGTAATTGCATGCAGACTCCCGAGTCATCCTCCATCTTCAAAGGGTGTGGTATTGTAAGAACAGGAGGCATAGCTGTATTCCTAGAAGTGTAGCCTTAAAAGTAAAGCCCAGAGGTCTTGAGGCCATTAATAATGGCAGCTTTGAATGAGCAAATAACCCATCATTTTTCAATTACTTCCCTGTTACTGATTGCTCTTCACAAATTTAGGGTAATCTTTGTTGCTTATGCCTTTCTTTTCAGGTGGATGAAGAATATGAAAACCCTCATTCAGTGGATCGTGTCCCAGTGGGAAAGTTACCTCATCTTTGGGGCCAGTCATTGTATGTCCTTAGCTGCCTGTTAGCAGAGGTAATTGTTTCTTATATTTAATTTTGAGATGGCTGGGGTTTAAGACCCTGAGCTCTCAGGAGTTTTTACTTTGTATATAGACAACACAATTATCTATTTCCAATCAAGCTGAATGCATTTTCAGATGGGTCAAATATAGGGTTAGGCTGGAGGACTATGCCCAGGCTGACTTGGCTGTCCCAGAGTGAAGTTTTTATACCACTCCAGCTCCACCAGGCTATGCTTTACTCAGCAGCATGAGATGCCTGTGGAGTCATCCCATATTAGACATGAATTTGTTAAGAAAGTACCACTGAATATCTCTGGAGCTACAGAAAAAAATACAACTCATTAGCCTGGCAAAGTAGTTACTGCAGCTCGCTTTTTCCCCCGCGCTCGCTTTCAGCTTCTCTTTCTTTCTCATTTTATTTTAGGGATTTCTTGCTGCAGGTGAAATTGATCCCTTGAACAGGAGATTTTCCACTGGATTTAAACCTGATGTTGTGGTACAAGGTGAGGGCGTTTCTTGAACATTCTGGGTGAATGGCATCATGCAGTGGCAAAGTGCCTGCGTACAGGAGAGAAGAAAAAGATGCCTGCAAATAATACCTGCTTTTGCGTGGGATTTAGCTGCTTGGATGACACTGTGAGAGAACTTTTTTGCTGTTTGCCTAGCTGCATTGTTCTAGCAGGGAAGATCAGGTTGAACAGACTTCTAAAAAATGTATTTGTTAATGTTTTAAGACTTAGCAGAAACTGGAGACTGACAGACTTCATCCTGTAGTGAAAAGGAAAATACATTAGAAAGCACTTCCTCACGGCAAGGGTGATCAGACACTGGAGCAGACTGTCCAGGGAAGCGGTGGAGTCCCCATCCCTGGAGGTGTTTAAGGACAGCCTGGATGTGGCCCTTAGTGCCCTGTTCTGGCTGATGTGGTGATGTCAGGTCATAGGCTGGGCTGGATGAGCTCTTCTCCAGCTTCAGCCATTCTGTGATGGGTCAGTGTAGTTCATTTTCTGTGCAACCACTGCACCAGAGACCGGTGAGCAGGAAGGATCTCTGTGTACTGAGGTAAGGCAGCGAGGTATCTTGCAGGGAGAAGCTGCTTTAGTCAGTACAGGAACAGACAAAAGTAGAAAAGCAGAGGGAGAGGGAAAACACTGTTCAGGCCTTAAAGGGCTTTCTGGAAAACAACCCAGCTTGTTTTTCAGAGCAGCCTTTGTCAATAGTAGTGTAACCTGGGTGGATGCTTGTTTACCCTGTGTTGGTGGCATTATGTTATTTTGAAGTGCTTAATTCGTGATAGAAATGGAAGTGTTGGCTTATTTTTAGCTTGCTTTGACAAGTATTTACAACACAAAAAAGAATACTGAATTATTAGTCCCAAACCAATGAGCCATTTTATATGGGTAAAACTTGAAGCAGGACGAGAGGCGGGATCAGGACCTGGACTGTAAATCACTCTGATTTTGGAACTTTTTTCCTGTACCTCTGCCATTTCATGGTCAATGTAACATAGAATGGTGGGGGTTGAAAGGGCCCTCTGGAGATTGTCTAGTAACTCCCTACTAGAGCAGGACCACCTAGAGAAGATCACACAAGAAGGTGTCCAGGCAGGTTCTGAATGTCACTAGAGAACGAGCCAATATTTCTGCAAAAGACTGCATGATCCAAAGCATTGGTACTGAAAGAAATCACAAGAAACTGATAAAACACCTGAAGAGCCTGGTCTAACCTCAAAGCTGAGCCTGTGTTGTGGAGGAGGTTGGCTCGTAGAGCTTCTGGAGTACCTTCCAACCCGTATTACCTTGCAGCCCAAAGTGGACAAGGATGGCAGCACCTGCTGAGAAAGCAGAGCCAAAATCTTTCCCAATGCCTTTTTGCAGTCTTGTTTTATCTCAGCAGCTCATAAACTAAGGACGAAGGCCTTTGTTTATCTTTAGTTAACTAAGTGCATTAGTTGAGGGGTGGCAGCAGAGACAGTTACAAATGAGCAGAGTATTGGTTCTTACTGGTACTTTTGCTTTGTTATGCAGTGACTGTCTTGGCAGAATCTAATCAAATTAAGAATCTCTTGCAAGACCATGGAATCAATGTTCAGAGCATCACTGATATCCACCCACTCAGAGTGCAGCCAGCTCGCATCTTGAGTAACCTCTACACCATGCTGGGTAGGTATTTCAACGTGGAAGCCTGTCTGTTGCTGTGCAAGGTGGTTTTTCTAAGGGGGCTGTTTTGGTTTTTGTTTTTCTTACTTCATAGAATCGCTTAGGTTGGAAAAGCAGTTCTTTAAGGTCCTTTGACCTGCACAGGCTGGAGAGTTGGGCAGGGAGACACCGAATGAACTATAAAAAGGGCACTGTAGAGTCTGGCATCTGGACAAGAACAACCCCAGGTACCAGTATAGGGTGAGGACTGACCTGTTGGAGAGCAGCGTAGGAGAAAGGGACAGACTGGCTGTGGCACTTAGTGCCGTGGTCTGGCTGATACGGTGATGTCAGGTCATGGGCTGGGCTTGATGATCTCAGAGGGCTTTGCCAGCCTCAGTGATTCGATGATCTCTGTTATCTGTCTTGTGCCTTCCTGTGATTAACAAAGTAAACCTCCTGGTCTAAAACCTCCTGGTCATCTAAAACAGATGTTGAAAACCACACGGGAAATGTTAGGTGACACTTCTTTTCTTTCTTTCTTTTCTGTACAGGGAGGAACAAGAACATGAAATTAAGTGGGCGGCCGCATCGACATATTGGAGTGTTGGGCACCTCCAAGCTGTACGTGATAAGAAATCAGATATTTGCCTTTACCCCTCAGGTGAGCTTGGCAAGCTGGCAGTGACATCTCTGCTTACTTAATGGCTAATCGTTAGTGAAAACCTTTGCTTTTTGTGCTGTCACTCTATTTTAGGTGGAGCAAGACTGATAAATCAGATGTCTTGTGGGGCTTTTAAGAGAGTTGGATGATGAGCACAGTGGAAGTGCTGATGAGTCTCTCCACCACTATACACAGTCTGGCTGTGTCAGTTTAAGGCAGCAAATCCATAATCCAGACTACTGATCCCCACCTGAACCAACATTCTAGCTAATGGAATAGTTTATCCATTAAGACATCACTTAATATATATTTCTACTGATTGCGTTGATGGAAAACTTAGCATCACATAGGCATTCCAAGTCCTGTAACTCCCCAAGAGACTAGGATGTAATCTTTTCATTATAGGAGGTTCCACATCAATATGAGAAGGAACTTCTTCCCAGTGAGGGTGACAGAGCACTGGAAGGGGCTGCTCAGGGGGGTTGTGGAGTCTCCTTCTCTGGAGACATTTAAAACCCACCTGGAAATGTTCCTGTGCCACTTGATCTAGATGATCCTGCTGTGGCAGGGGGATTGGACTGGATGATCTTTCCAGGTCCCTGCCAATCCCTGAATCTGTCATTATGTTATTGAAAGGATCAGCAGTGCTGAGAAAACAGTCTTCTGTCTTGAGGATCATAACATTTGACTGTCCATCCTGCAACCCTGAACCACAAAACCATCTCTGAAACCCTCGGACTGTGCCTCCACCCCTTCCCTGGGCAGCCTGTTCCAAAACCTTGTGATTCCTAGCAGCAAAAAGCAGGTCATGACCTGCCATTCCCATCCCGGGCAGGACACATGAGGTCAGCTAGATGGCCACTGGCTCATGGCCGGATTTGGAGCTGGCATGTTCTGTTCCAGACAGCCTCCTCTTCTTCCCAGTTGTTTCTGAGACACGTACAGTTACTAGTTCCCAGTCCCCAGCATGAACTTCAGCCTATGTATTTGGTTTGTTGCTATTGGTAGCTTTTTCTTGCATGTTTAGAGATCTCACATCTTTGGGAGGAGTCTGCTTCATGGCTGTGGTTGTCTGCTTGTACTTTGTGTGGCTCACTTCTTCCGTGATCAGCCTGCAAGCGTTAAGAAAATGGACTCTGCACAACTATGGGTTTCATTTTCTCAGCTGCAGGCCTCGTTAGGTTAATTCATGCAAGAATGACTTCATGGCAAGAGTAGTCATCTGAATTTTGTGAATGACAGCACTGACAGCTACTCATGTCCTGTATTTCTCTGTTCTCCAGTTTACAGACCAGCATCACTTCTATCTGGCTCTAGACAATCAAATGATTGTAGAGATGCTCAAGACAGAGCTGGCTTACCTGACTTCTTGTTGGAGGATGACAGGGAGACCAACGCTGACGTTCCCCATCACCCACACTATGCTTGGTAAGCTGAGCTTTCTCTCTGTCAGGGTGAGTAGATTACTACAGGGGAACAGGACGGCAGTTGTTTTGAGAGGAGACAGGTGACATGATGCTTTCAGCATTAGAATTCTGACATCAAGAGTCAAGATGAACCTTATCAAGTAGCTGCTGAATTTGGATGAGAAGATAATGTTTCATGGTAGTTTTACTCTCCCTTCAAATCATCCCCCTGCTGTTCCTGTCCAAAGGAGTTTGAGAGGAATCCCTTTGGAAGTTGTCTTGAGCGGGTTGGTTTTTGTCTTAAGAAATGCCTTTAGAGCTTGTCTCGGGGTTGGTTGTTGCCTGCTTGCTTGAGAATTACTGAATGAACTAGTATTGATAGGAGCTATGGGTTCAGTTTTAAATGTTTTGTAAGAACACCTAGTGATCCACTTCATTTATCCACTTGATAATTTCAAGAATGTGCTGGTAACCTTCTGCTCTTCCGTTCTTTCTAGTTGATGATGGTACTGACATTCACCCAGAAGTTCTTGCCACCATAAGAAAATTAGAGGATGGTTATTTTGGAGGTGCAAGGTAACATCAGAGCTCCCCAGAATTGTCTCTGTGATTTGTTTTTTCTTCAGTTAAGTCCTGTACTACCCTAGTTTTGACTCTGTGATAACGCCCAGACCTTGTGCTGGAACTCTGCAGCTAGAGAAGTTTCAGCTTTCATTAATGTTTACAGTATGTGAAGGAGGATGGAGCCAGGCTCTGCTCAGCAGCATCTAATGATAGGACAAGGGGCAATGTGTGTGAGCTGGAACAGAGGAGGTTCCACATCAATATGAGAAGGAACTTCTTCACAGTGAGGGTGACAGAGGAC
This sequence comes from Rhinopomastus cyanomelas, assembly GCA_013400115.1. Lineage (NCBI taxonomy): Eukaryota > Metazoa > Chordata > Aves > Bucerotiformes > Rhinopomastidae > Rhinopomastus > Rhinopomastus cyanomelas. Next base: position 152,173 of record VXBP01010743.1, read on the forward strand.
AGGAAGGGGCTGCCAGGGCGAGTCATGGAATCCCCTTCTCCGGAGACATTTAAAACCCACCTGGATATATTCCTGTTGCGACTTGGTCTAGGTGATCCTGCTGTGGCAGGGGGGTTGGACTAGATGATCTTTCGAGGTCCCTTCCAACCCCTAATGTTCTGTGATTCTGTGATAATCAGATGGAAGCTGGATCTCAGATGCAGTGGAAGAGATCTGTGTCACACAAGCTGTGCCATCTCTGGCTGTCATTAATGCATAAGGAAAACTGGACGTCTGAACCTCCGCAACACAAAAACTTAGTCTTGGCTGGGCTTCTGTTTTTAAGAAGTAACTACCTTTCACACTGTCATGTCCTGATCTTAAGATGAGAGAGTGACTCAGGTTCATGGATTCCCTTCAGGTAGAATTGAGGATGCTGATTCACTTTGTGTCAAATTAAGGATGCTTACACCACAATCTGCATAAAGATTGAACTCGTACTACAGCCATTAAATTCCCAATTCCAACAGCACAGAATATTACCCAATATTGGACTCAGAGGGTACAAGAATCTCTGTAAATTCCTAGCTAGAGCAGCCAGTACCCACCTGGATCTGCTGCTGTTATTGTGCACTTGTTTTACTCAGCATCAGTATCAGCTGTTTTGTAGTTTTAACAGCAGATCCCACCAGATACGGAGGAGCTGTTGAAGCTCAGTGAGCAGCATCCCAGTGGTTGGTGTTCATGCTCTTCGCCGTGTGTTCCTGTTGCAGGGTGAAGATAGGCAAGCTCTCAGAATTTCTCACCACCTCTTTTCATACCTACCTGAGCTTCCTGGATCCAGACTGTGATGTAAAACTGTTTGATGATCCGAACGAAGGCCGCAGTAGTCCTGACAGTGAATATGGAGGCTATCCAGCAGATTTCTGCGAAAGAGGTAGTGTTTTGCCCCCTTATCAGCAGGGACTGTGTTTACCTGCAGCACAGAGTCTAGTTTGTGCTTGCTCCATGGACATTCAGGTTTCTTGTGCAGCATCAGGCTGAGGATAGTATCTGCAGGACTTAATTTGGAGAAGGATTTTTTGTGTATTATCCTGTTTGTAGTTTGGCTGAACCTGAAGAGTCAGTAAACAGTGTGGGAGGGCCTGGAGGTGGGGAAGGGTCTGTAAGAATTAATAGACGAGAGCTTACGTGGAAGAACTGCTACAATCACAGTCATTCAGGATGGAAAAGACCTTTAAGACCATTGAGACCAGCTGTGATCCAGCAGCAAGATAAAAGGCCTTTTGCTGCTTTTCAAAGGGAAGAACAACTTCTTAATGTGAATGTTTTTCCAAGTGTCAAAATGCCTAGTTATTTTTCTTTGCAATTTGTTAAATTTGATTGTGGTGCCCTTGTGTTTTTGTGTGTCCTTCCATACGAGCAGGTACTGAGTGGCATGTTAGCAGCAGAAAGCACTGGTACGTTCTGCTCTTCCCTTTAGTAGCCCTTTAATTGTATGTCTGCCACACTAGAAAGCCAGGATGAGCTGGATCAGTATATCAATGAAGTTCTGCAGAGTACAGCACTGAAGTCATACCTGCCTCCAACGTCGAAGACTGCGAGTCAGCCGCCTGTGTTCAGTGCAAACCATTCCACAGAAGAGATACTGTCAATAGTGGCCAAGACAAAGGGCTTGGAAGTTCCAGGTATTTCTCCCTATTATTTCTTTCATTCTGCTAATAAAGAACCTGTTTTGGCTGCTACAAGGGACAAGATCAAGTGTTGTTTAAAAAGAACTAATGGCACAAGATTGTTGCAGTCACCAACACATAAGTCAGAAGCTGTTTCTGTCATCCCATGTCTTGGGGTCAACGTAAATAACCTGCTGAGAAATGTAGTGTTTAATTGAAGTTAATGTTATGAAAACTGCTAGAGCTTCTCAGTGAGAGAGAATTTTGCCAACCTAAGTCAGTGAATAAGTTTTTTGGGGTCTTTGTTTTTACAAAGGCAGGAAAAAAAGTACTCTCTTATTTTAATAAAGCCGTGGTGAAATGAAATGTATCAGTGCCACTAAGTCTGTGCGTGTTGAGGAGAGATTGAAAGAGTTGGGGCTGTTTAGTTTGAGGAAGAAGAGGCTGAGGGGAGACCTCATCGCTCTCTGCAACTATTTGAAAGAACATTGTAGAGATGTTGGTGCTGGTCTGTTCTCACAGGTCATTAGTGACAGAAGCAGAGGGAAGGGCTTCAAGCTTCAACAGGGGAGGGTTAAACTGGACATCAGGTTTCCTTTCAGTTTACATTAATACGTGTTAAGCTTTTCTTTGTAGCCTTTTCTCCTGTCTGTCTGGCTCTGTATTGAATTTAGCATAGGATGTGAATCGCAGAATTACTGAGGCTGGAGAAGACTTCTGAGCTCATCCAGCCCAGAACCTGACATCAGCACATCAGCTAGACCAGGGCACCGAGTGCCACAGCCAGGCTGTCCTTCAACACCTCCAGGGATGGGGACACCACCACTGCCCTGGGCAGAACAGAATGAACAGAACATTAGCCTGCATTTAGCATTATCATTTTAATATTGAGACCATTTCCTCCACATACTTCCTATTAAAATGTTCACAATGCTTGGTGGGATCAGGTCATTGGGCTGTAGAATTTCTGAGGCATGGGATGTCATAAGGAATGAATATGAGCAGCTGAGCCTTTTAACATGCTAATCTGAGAAGTTCTTGGAGCCAAGCATGCATGGGGATAAGGCCCAGAACGTGGGCTTGTCTCTCCATTCCGTGTGCAGCATCTCAGAAGCATTGTCTCTGTAAGGTATTTTTTTGTTTTATCTACTAAAGTTGCTTCCTGTAGCTGTTTTTGATTTTCATGTCACTAAAATAGATGTGTTTTTCTCCTTTTCTGGTGCTTTACTTCCCAGCTGTTCCTATGTCTCTTCCCACTAAAGTTCTGAACACGCACCGGAAGTCTCTCAATCTTGTTGATAATCCCCATTTCTTTGACACAAAGGTAAACTGTGGGACATTTTATGCTCTTTGTAGGCCTAGGATGCAATACCATGACCTTCTCTCTGTTTCCCAGCCAAACCCTAAACCAGTTCTTAGTTTCCTTCAAGGGCACACCGTTCACTCCGAGGAACCGTGTAGCTACTGCACCTTTGGGTTGGAATGTTTTGCTCAAGTAGACATGATCAAGTGGAAAATTTCTGTGTCTACAACACAGAAAATAAGACAACAGTTGCTTATTTTTCAAGCCTAAACATTGGGGCAGTGTCTTTACAGAATCACAGAATCAAATATTGAGGTTGGAAAAGCCCTCTGAGATCATCCAGACCAGGCCAGGACCTGACATCACCACATCAGCCAGAACAGGACACTCAGGGCCACAGCCAGGCTGTCCTTAAACACCTCCAGGGATGGAGACTCCACCACTGCTGGGTCTCTTGAGCTTGGAGAAAAGGAGACTGAGGGCTGACCCCATTAATGGAAAGGGTCAGTGGGTGTCAGGAGGATGGAGCCAGGCTCTGCTCAGTGTCATCTAATATTAGGACAAGGGCAGTGGGTGTGAGCTGGAACAGAGGAGGTTCCACATCGATATGAGAAGGAACTTTTACCCAGTGAGGGTGCCAGAGCCCTGGAAGGGGCTGCCCAGGGACGTTGTGGATCTTCTTCTATGGAGACATTTAAAACCCACCTGGACATGTTCTTGTGTGACTTGATGTAGGTGATTCTGCTCTGGCAGGAGGATTGGAGGGGATGATCTTTCAAGATCCCTTCCAATCCCTAATGTTCTTTGATTGTGTGATTCTGTGACCACATAAATTGCTGAATAGCATTGCAGAACTCACCATTGTTCAACATCTGATTAGTTAATAAGTTAGATTGATAAGCTGGGAAACACGTCTGTATTCATTGAGAACCTTACATATACAGGTTAGAGATGGACCTCAAAAAGCTCTGTATTATTTAAACTAAAGAAGGAAGAATCCTTCTGCTGTTATCTTCACAATTAACAGCTAAGAACAGGAAAAGCACACAAATAATTTGGTTTCCATCTTTTGGTTTTCCTTCCATGGAAAATGGCTTTGCTCTTTGATTGAACCAAACCCAGTAAAAACAGGCAAAATTCCATTGTGCATGTTGTGATTCTTAGGATTAGTGTCTGCAGAGATCTGGCTAGAATTACATGTTGTGTCTGTGTGTCAAGCCCACATTTATGTTGTGAGGCTGTTGTGTCATTTAGTGTGAAGCTGCAGCCTGAATTTGATGTGCTGATGTTTTTCAAGATCATTTCTTTGACTTTTTCTCAATCTATCTTTGATATCAGGACCGTGGCAAAGTTTTGCACTTACCTAAGGATGCTCATGGTGATTTGGATTGCAGGAAGCTTGTTGAGCAGCTCAAGGAATGTCCAACACTTCATGATCAAGCAGATATCCTGTACATCTTGCATATCCTAAAGTGAGTTTTCACAGAATCAGAGTTACTGAGGCTGGAAGAGCCTCTGGCAAAGGCCTGCGTGTCCCATGTGCTTCGTTCCATCACCAAAACGAGCAATGCGTGCCAGCAGAATCGGGCTGCTTGTTGTGTGGCAACATTAAAGCAGCTGAACCTTAGCCTGGGCTCTTCTCCCAGGCAACTAGCACCAGGATGAGAGGGCAGGGCATGAAGCTGCACTAAAGGAGGGTTAGATTGGGTGTTAGGAAGCTCTTCCTCATGGAAAGGGTGATCAGAGCCTGGACTGGACTGCCCAGGGCAGTGGTGGAGTCCCCATCCCTGGAGGTGTTGAAGGACAAGCTGGATGTGGCCCTTAGTGCCCTGTTCTAGCTGATGTGATGATGTCAGGTCACAGGCTGGACTTGATGAGCTCAGAGGGCTTTTCCACCCTCAGTAATTCAGTGACTAATTTTTAACTGATGCTGACTACCTTCTGTGTCCTTTTCTGGCAGGGGCGCTGAGTGGGACACGGAGCTGGATGGACAGTTAGGGGTCACCGTTCACAGCCTGCTCAACGAGCTCTACAGAAAGGCAGGCCTCCATCAAGAGTGGGGCTTAATCCGTTACATTTCTGGCATACTCAGAAAGAGAGTGGAAGTCCTGGCCGAGGTATGCAACACATAAATATTGCTGGTCCTGGTCCCTGCCTTGAAGCAGAGCTAAAACTTAGAGTTTGCTGGTGGGGCCTGTGTTTGCTGTTCTTCTACCTATCCTTGGGGTTATCCTTACCTAGTGCTAAACACTGGGTGCTTTTCTGTTCTGAAGTCTTATTAGAACATCTTTACCTTTCATCCCTACTGCAGCCTGTGCTGTCGTCGTAGACTGAGAGCATCACGTTGGAAATGATTGTGAAAGATCCATGTCAACTGTGTTAATCAGAGGGGCTTAATTACCTGCTTTTAAAGCTGTATTGGTCATTGATACTGGTCAGTTGGTGCTGTGATAGCAGCACCAGTACTTGAAGGTGCTGCTGCTGCTACAACAACATATTCTGCTGCTATCTATGCTCTCGGGCAGACAATCTTGTGTGTGTGTGTGGCTGAGGATGTTTAGAGGCATTAAAATATCTGAGACTGTAACATGTTACCACAAGAAGGATCCACTGTAAGGATACAGATTTTAATCCAAACATGATAAAAATGTTTTGAGTACACTAAAATACTTGTTTAATTTGCCACGTACCCCTGCATCTACCTGAGGGAACTGGGTTTATGTAGTCTGGAGAAGAGGAGGCTGAGAGGAGACCACCTTGCTCTCTACAGCTACCTGAAAGGAGGTTGTAGCAAGGCTAGTGCTGCTCTCTTCCCCAAATTACTAACAATAGGATGAGAGGAAATAGCCTCAAGTTGTGTCAGGGGAGGTTTAGGTTGGGTCTGAAGAAGAAGTTCTTTCTTGAGAGAGTGGTTGGTCACTGGAACGGGCTGCCCTGGGAGGTAGTAGAGTCAGTGTCCCTGGAGGTGCTTAAAAACTGAGTAGCTAGAGCACTCAGCTCTAATCGTAAGAATCGTAAAGTCCAGCCCTCATCCCAACAGCTCCCTAACCCCTGGACCATGACCTCAAGTGCTAGATCTACTAGTTTTTTTAAACACCTCCAGGGATGGGGACTCCACCACCTCCCTGGTCCAGTGCCCAACCACTCTGTCAAACAACTTCTTCCTAAGATCCAATCTAAACCTCCCCTGATGCAACTTGAGGCCATTTCCCCTCATCCTATCATTAGTAATTTGGGAGAAGAGACCAGCAGCAGCCTCACTACAACTACAGGTAGTTGTAGAGATGGAGAAGATCTTCTCTCAGCCTCTTCTCCTCTAGACTCAATAATGCCAGTTCCCTCAGCCATTCTTCTTTAGGGCCTGTTTTCCAGCCCTGTCTTCAGCCTTGTTGCCCTTCTCTGGCCTCTGCTCTAAAGCAGTCCTTCTTCTAAAGCAGTTTGATATAAAAGGTTAAACATGGTGGTACTGGGGGAAGCACAGTTCTCAGAATGTGTCAGGGTGCATAAATAATGGGTGTCAGTGCAGCATTTGTTTGTTTGAGGTCAGTGTTTGCTTTAAGATACACTTCAGCACATAGGGGTTTTATTTAGTCTGATACTGCCGGGGTTTTACTGATTAAGACTGGTTGGTGTCTTGTGTTTGATGGGTGAAGAGCAGTAGAGATGGAATGTTGGATTAGCTAAGCAGCACTGGGCATGGTTTGTGCTTGGGTGGGAGATGGTCTGGGTGCACCAGGTGCTGTGGGCTGACCATGCTCCAGCAGAGGGGCTTGGACTTGGATGGTATTTCGAGGTCCGTTCCAACCTGTGATCTCTTGATAAAGAATAAAGTCCTTTATTGATCTGCTCTCCAGCCCTGTCATTGTGCTGCTGATTGCAGAGAAGCAGGCTTGCAGCTTGGATGGACTCTCGTAGCCCGGTTGACCTCAGGGGACCTCTGGCAGCAGGTTAACAGCGTTGTGCTGGATCTACGTGTCTGGTGATTAGTAGGAGTGCACTTAAGAACTGCTGCAGAAATGCTTCACTTGGGGAAATGAAAGCTGGGTTACTTCCACATGACTCAGAGAAAGGTCTCTTGCTTTCTGTCCTGTTGTGATAGGCATGCACAGACCTTCTGTCACACCACAAGCAACTTACAGTGGGCATTCCACCAGAACCCCGTGAGAAAATCATCACCACGTAAGTCGGAGCCCTTCCTCAGCTGCAGAAGCAACCTGCCTTTCATCTTCCTGCTGGTACCATTCTGCCACTGTTACCTTGGTCTAAAGCTTATCCACCACCATCAGAAGGAGTTGCAGCCACCCAGGGAGAGTCACTGACACCTTTGTGGTGGAAAGATATTTTGGGGTGACCTAATCCCAGTGCTTGTTCAAGGGATTACCAGCAGGTGCCCGAGTCCTTGCTAACTGTGGTTCGCCTTCCTGCAGCCCGTTGCCACCTGAGGAGCTCATAGATCTTATTTATGAAGCCAGTGGCCAGGACATCAGCATTGCAGTCCTCACACAGGTATGCAGTGCAGTAAGTGTGCAACAAAGGTTCTTTCACCTGTAACCACTGTGGTGCCCGTGTTGGCTCTGTGACTGGGAGAGCCAAAAGAACCCGCTCTGAGTACCCTTGTGGATGTGTCCTTACAGGAAATCATCCTGTACTTGGCGATGTACGTACGGTCACAGCCAAGTCTTTTTGTGGAGATGCTCAGGCTCCGTATCGGTCTGATCATTCAGGTGATGGCTACTGAGCTGGCTCGAAGTTTGCAGTGCTCAGGTAAGAGCAGTTTAATCGTACGGGTGCTTCCAGTGTCATTTATGCGTGTTCGGTGCTTTTATTCTTCGTCCAGCCTGGGTACTTAAACTTCTAAACCAACTTCTTTCTGACAAAGATTTCTGTCCCCCCATACCCCAGTTTTTCCAAGTGAAGAGGATATGAGGTAATTAACCCTCCTAACTATCAAGTAAGTGTTTGAGGTCTGGGTCAACAAATTGCACGAGTGTCTCTTTGATCTGCTCTGGCAGGGGGATTGGACTAGATGGTCTTTCGAGGTCCCTTCCAGTCCCTAATGTTCTGTGATTCTGTGAATGTCAGTGACTTAAGTATCTTCTGAATATTTGAGCCTTAATTCATAGTTCTGGTAGCTTGTGATCACAGAAGTACTGAGGGTGGAAAAGACCCCTGAGCTCATCCAGCCGAGCCTATGACCTAACATCACCACATGAGCTAGACCATGGCACTAAGTGCCACAGCCAGTGTGTCACTCACAGAGTTCTAATCCTGCTGGATAGGCAAGGACACCTTCACTATTGTTCAAGGCCAGGTTGGCTGGGGCCCTGAGCTAGTGCAGGTGTCCCTGCCTGTGCAGGGTGGTTGGAACTAGATGGTCTTTCAGGTTCCCTTCCAACTCTGCCCATTCTATGATTCAGTGATTCTGTGATCTGGGCCATACTTTTGTGGCTGGGCTGTTGTCACTGTTTCAAATACCTGATCATGCTCTAAAGGGGGAATTCTTTATGGGAGCAAATTTTCTGGTCCCCCCAGTTCTGTCCCTCATGGAGTGAAGAGGAGATCCCTTGTAGCTGGTTAAATAGAACCCACTTTGGATGCTGCTGCTGTCTAGTTTGAGTGGCTAAGGCTCTGTGAGGAGTACTGGGTTTCTCCCTTAGAACTGAGGTTGATAAAAGGAACAAATCATTTTCTAGGATAACTGTACAAAAAATGTACAGAAAGCCCCGTTTCCACCAAACCTGTATGGTCTCTTCCTACAAGCAACAAGAGATAGAACAAGAGGAAACAGCCTCAGGTTGTGCCAGGGGACGTTTAGGTTGAACATTAGGAAAAACTTCTTCATGGAAAGGGTCATCAGGCCTTGGAACAGGCTGCCAAGGAGGTGGTTGAATCACCGTCTCTAGATGTCTTCAGAAGTTGTGTAGATGTGGAGCTTAGGCACAGGGTTTAGTGTAGCCTTGGTACAGTTAGGTTAATGGTGGGACTTGATCTCAAAGGTCTTTTCCAACCTAAACAACCTTATAAATAGCAGGTGTTGGTTTGTTCACAGTCTGAGACCTGTCTTTCCTGGTTTCCCTTTAACTGTCCTTCAGCCCTAAATGCCAGCTGCGGTGTACAGTGCCCTCAGCTTCACTGCTGCTTTTCCCATGTTCTCCTGTGGAGGATCTGTCATGTGTGTGTAGGTGCTTTTTCTCTCTCTCACTTACAAGCATTCTCCTTCAGTCAGATGAAAAGCAAGCCCTCCACATGCTGGCATTTCTCTGTGGAATACCTCTGGCTTCACAGTTCAGATTCCCATGTCCCCTGCTGTTGAGAGATGGCTTTAATACTCTCCCAGTGATCTTGCTCTACAAAGGAGCAGTTGGTTTCTCATCACCTGCTTCCGTGAGAGTTTGCACAAGCCACAGGATGATCCTCACTAATGCAAACTTATTTCCATGCAGTGTTTGTTCTTTGTCTTGAAATGTACTGTCTTTAAAATGTGACTCTGTGTAGTCATGTTTTTAAAGGAATCCTTAGCCGTGAAGGTAAAAGTGACTGAACTTCTCTTATCATCAGTTTACTTAAGAAAACAAGCTTTAAAGCCTCCTGTAGTGATGTTTGTCTCTTCTTTTGTCTTTCACTAGGTGAAGAAGCTTCAGAGAGTTTGATGAATCTAAGCCCTTTTGATATGAAAAGTCTCCTACACCATATTCTCAGTGGAAAAGAGTTTGGAGTGGAAAGAAGCTGTAAGTTGTCCACTCAGGTAGTCGTGTATGTTGAGTGAGTTGTAGAAATATAGGGTTAAATTGTCCTACAAGTAGGTATCAACTCTCTTGGCCATGTAAAGTAGAGCTATAGGTAACGTATTACAGAGTCTCAGAACACTGGGGATTGGAAGGGACCTCAAAAGTTCATCCAGTTCAATCCCCCCTGCTAGAGAAGGACCACCTAGACTGAGTCACACAGGAACACATCCAGGTGGGTTTTAAATGTCTCCAGAGAAGGAGACTCCATAACCCCCCTGGGCAGCCTGTTCCAGTGCTTCAGTGGGAAGAAATTCCTTCTCATTGATGTGGAACCTCCTATGTTCCATCTGACACCTGTTCTCCTATCATTAGATGCTGCTGAGCAGAGCCTGGCTCCATCCTCCTGACACCCACCCTTCACATACTTACAGACATTAATGGGGTCACCCCTCAGTCTCCTTTTCTTCTAAGCTCAAGAGACCCAGCTCCCTCAGCCTTTCCTCCTAAGGGAGATGTTCTAGTCCCTTCATCATTTTTGTGGCTAAACTCTCTCTTAGCACCTCTGTGTCCTTGTAGAACTGAGGGGCCCAGACCTGGACACAATATTCCAGATGTGGTCCGATCCTCAGTGGCCAGTACCTGTATCTGTCTGGTGTGGAATAAGCAAAACAAATGTGGTGGAAGCTGGCATGCACTGAAATAAGACTGAAGGCAAACTTTTTAAGTTAAGAAATTGTATGTGACCAGAATGCAGAGCCTTAAAAGGTCATAGCTGACCTAGTCTGTGATGTTCAGGGTTGTCAGCTGTCTCCTGGGTGCATTGTTAGGCCCTCACAGACTCTGCTGGTGTCTTTTGAAGCTGTCATTGCTCAGTGTTTTTGCAAAATCAGGCCCTATTTTAACAATTTTATAACCCAGTTGAAGGAACATGACCATCAGCAAGATACACAGCTTATTACTTGTCTGTATAGAATGCAAGCTATTGTAAAGAGCATCCAAGAGACTTACAATCCATAAGCCAAGGCTGGTTCAGCCTACCCACAACAGCCTGCCTGCAGACAGAGGGAGAGTCCTGTAGAGAGACAACACTCCCTCTCTCCCAGGGGCCTCCCTGCAAGCAGAGCTCACTTTTAGACTGTTCCACTGCATCAATAACATCCCCTCGTGGAGCAGACACCTGCTGCCATCCAGCTCAGTGCCCCTCAAAAAGCCAAGGGGAATATTTCTCTCCACACCCCCCAGGAGAACCTGGGCATCTGTGGTCTCCCATCAGAAAAAAGGAATCACTCATGTTTCGACCTCAGGCGCGTGTGGTTTGAAATGCTGACGTGTTCTGTCACCCAGAAGCGCTGTATACTTCAGAAATGCTGTGTGTGTCACTTCTGTTTCTCCTCTTTTTCTACCCATAGAACTTTAAAAACATCCTTTTTCTTTTTTAGTGCGACCTGTAGATTCCTCTTCATCTAGCCCTGCAATTTCTATTCATGAAGTGGGGCATTCTGGGGCAACCAAAACAGAGAGGAGTGGTATTACTAAACTGAAGAGCGAGATGAAGCAGGTGAGGGGCTTCTGTCAGTGCTCATCAGCAAATGTACCTGTTCTGTAACTGTGGTGTTAGCTTTTGTTCCAAAGATTGATTTAGAGCAGGTCACTAAACAGATGGCAGCAAGGAGATGGTTCCTCCAAAGATGTGTTTACGTTTTCATTCCTGTTTCATGGGCAGAATTCAGAAGTACTTGAGCAAATTAGAACCTTTAAAACAGCTCTTTAGTCGTCTTCAGAGTCATAGAATCATCATGGCTGGAAAGGACCTCCAGGTTCATCAAGTCCAGCCACCATCTAATTCCTAGAATATGGCCTCAAGTGCTCTAGCTACTAGCTTTTTAAACACCTCCAGGGATGGGGACTCCACCACCTCCCTGGGCAGCCTGTTCCAGTGCCCAACCACTCTCTCAGGGAAGAACCTCTTCCTAAGATCCACTCTAACTTGTGGCTGTTTCCCCTCATCCTAAATAATTTGGGAGAAGAGAGCAGCACCAGCCTTGCTACGACCTCCTTGTAGGCAGTTGTAGAGAGCAAGAAGGTTTCCTCTCAGCCTCCTCTTCTCCAGACTAAACCCCAGTTCCCTCAGCCAGTCTCCTGTGGCATGGGCTAGATGAACTTCAAAAGCCACTCCTTCCCAACACTAGCAATTCTATGACTCTATAGTACAGACCTTTTATTATCGATCTTTAACAAGCAAACCCATTTCTTTTTGCTCAGGCCATTTCTGTTTCAGGTGGCATCACTGAATCAGAAATCATGATGTCACAGTCTAGAATTGTGACTGAGGAGCTGGGATTGTTTAGCCTGGAGAAGGGGAGACTCAGGGGGGAACCTCCTCCCTCTCTACAGCTACTTGAAGGGAGGTTGTAGTCAGATGGGGGTCGGGCTCTTCTCCCAGGCAACCAGCACCACGACAAGAGGGCAGGAGGGGAGGGTTAGGCTGGATGTTAGGAAGCCCTTCCTCGTGGAAAGGGTGATCAGAGCCTGGACTGGACTACCCAGGGCAGTGGTGGAGTCCCCATCCCTGGAGGTGTTTAAGGAGAGCCTGGCTGTGGCCCTTAGTGGCCTGGTCTGGCTGATGTGGTGATGTTGGGTCCCGGGCTGGGCTGGATGAGCTCAGAGGGCTTCTCCAGCCTGAATAGTTCTGTGGTTCAGTGAATTCTGTTGCTCAGTGCCTCACAAGACCCGGTCGCTGTGTTTGAGCCATGCATCACTGTGCCTGAGCATCACTGTGTCCTCACCTTGTGGCTCTGAAAGTGCTGCCTGATGCTTTCCGCTAGCCCTGAAATGACTCTGGGGGCTCAGTGTGAGCAGGGCTTGCAGTCCTGTAGCGGGTGCGTGACTTGAGGCCCGTTCCAGGACGGAAGAGGGGCCGGGCACTAGGTGGCCGCAGGACTTCAAGTCGAGAGGTGGCCCTGAGCTGCAGCTCTTGGACCTCTGCTGAGGTTGGAGCTTTGTTGTTGCAGTAGATGGAAACTCGATATTTTGCACCGAAGAGGAGTTGGCTGGTCTTACTCTTGTTCCCCCCCTGTGCCATTGGTACTGCTTCCTGCCACAGCTCACTGCATTCTCCAGAGTAACTAGCTGGACGTTAATTCAGTGACATTTTAGCAGGGAAACGGGGAAGAAGTGACTTTGTGTTACGAGGGAAATGTCAAGTACTTGTACTGACATCTCTCTGCACCAGAGCTGCGGTGTTGAGCGACTGCTGCTCTCTCCTTTGCTGTGTTCTGAGTGTGAACACCAAGCCTTGTCCTGGATCTGAGCCAGTAACACTTAACTAGGAGGCAGAGCTTGGGGTGGACAGTTAGAGCAAGCTGCTCTGAGTCTGAGGTGCTGCACGTCAGCAGAACTTTTTAGCCAGCCCCCAGGCTTTCTGCAGCAAGATGAACTTCACATGCCAAGGGAAGCTGCTGATGCTGCAGCAAATCACAGAACATGAGGGACTGGAAGGGACCTTGGAAGATCATCTATTCCAATCCCAAATGGAGAGTTAGAGTTTGCGTGGTGGCTTGTGGTGGCCATGCTTGGAGCTCAGTGGATGATGTGGGCAGGTTGTTGCTGCTAGTCAGGCTCCTGGCTTCTTCCTGGTGACCCCAGGCGTTGGCAGCAGCTGCCCTCAGATCAGCTGAAGTGCAGCACCACAAGAGACTGGGGCCTGTTGAAATTTTCCCCAGGAGAACCAGAGCTTATCCCGTACTTCTTGTCTTTATACTGATGAGTTCCTTAACCTTTGTGTCCTGTTCTGTCTGTCTGATGTGTTGGTGTCTTTGTGTTTGTTTTTTAGTTCTTGCATGAGGGCCACTCCGTGTCCAGCAGCATGTTCACTTCCGTGGTAAAACACTGCAGCTCCGCACCCTGCTTTCCACCCTGTGTGTGTTGGTGTGCCAGAGTCTTAGCCCTAGACATCTCCTCCTGTGACTTCTCCTGCAGAAAAGCTTGCTTTGAAACCCTCCCTTCTCATCTTGTTCATCTTCATTAGCAACCAGTTGTCATGAGTAAACTTTTAATAGCAGCTGAGCCTCACATTAGTTCTGAAGCTTAAGCAGTTGCAGCAGATAAAGCACTGCAGCAGACTTAGCCACTTGGTAGTGGATTATGTTACAGGTGTCATCAGTATTTAAAAGTGAGGGAGCCTTGATAAACACTGGCAGTTCTTGGACAGTGAGGGTGACAGAGCTCTGGAACAGGCTGCCCAGGGGGGTTGTGGAGTCTCCTTCTCTGGAGGCGTTTGAAACCTGCCTGGATGAGTTTCTGTGTGACTTGGTCTAGAAGATCCTGCTGTGTCGGGGGATTGGACTGGATGAGCTTTCAAGGTCCCTTCCAATCCCTAATGATTCTATGACAGTAGTGAACCCAGAACAGCTTCAGGTGGCTGTGGCAAAGGGTTTGTGGGCATGGGTATCTCCTCAGACAGTCATCCATCTTCTTTGAATCACAGAACCACAGAACATCCCCTGATTTTGAACATCTGCTGCCTGATTTTGTCTCCGAGTGCAGTAGAATCAAATACCAGGGTAGTAGTGACAGTAGAGGACACAGGACTAGTACTTAGAGGCAGGCATGATGATTATAGGACCACGTGTAGTGAAGTGGTTCTACTGCCTTGTTGAAGTGTTCTGTTGGAAAATGATTGAAGTCCTGGAGAAGCGCAGGCCGTTGGAAAGAGGAGAGAAAGGGATCTATCCCCTGTTGTCGTCTTGTGTGACATCATGGCCTGTGCTTCCCCCCTGCTTCTGAGGCAGCGTTGCAGCAGGAGGATGTGCTCAGCAGGACTTGGGGCGATAGGAAGCAGCTAACCAAGGCTTGAACACTTCTCTTACAGAGAAGCAGTAGTCCATCATCTCCCACTAGCTCTTCTCCCACTGGGTCCAGCGGACACATGAGCTGGGGTGACCGAAAAGGGCAGTGGCTGCGCAGAAGGAGGCTTGATGGTGCTATTAACAGAGTTCCTGTTGGCTTTTATGAGAAAGTGTGGAAGATCCTTCAGAAGGTAAGTTGACAGCTGTGGGGGGCAAGCAAAGCTGCAGAGTCACTTGGAAAGGTGGTGCTCCAGAGGCAGTGTGTTTCCTTAAGCTCACGTGGGTCTTCATCTGGAGGACTGGTGGCAACTGGACTCACTAATAGGACCAAAAAAGGCCTCCCTAAAACAAGTTTGTGTGAACAGTGTCTTTGATGTTTTGCATCACCCCTGGGCTGATGCAGGTTGTGGTCGGTGCTGCTGAAGGGCACTGGGCTCCAAGTCAGAAGGGGTGTGAGGAACAAAGCAGGGAGCTGCACTGGCTCATCCAGAACGTCTTGACTGCTGGCTCTGCTGAGCTGCAGGTGTTCTTCACATATTTTGGTCAGTTTTAAGTAAAACATGAAGGGACTGGGGGGAGAGGCTGATGAGGAGAGGCTGAGGGAGATTTGGGCTGTTCAGCCTGGAGAAGAGGCTCAAGGGGGACCTTCTCCCTCCCTCTCTCCAACTCCTTGAAGGGAGGTTGTAGTCAGGTGGGAGGCGGATGAGAGGCCAGGGCCGGAGGCTGCACCAGGAGAGAGTTAGGTTGGATGTTAGGAAGCCCTTCCTCATGGAAAGGGGATCAGACAGAATGGACTGCCCAGGGCAGTGGGGGAGTCCCCATCCCTGGAGGTGTTTAAGGACTGAACTGGCTGTGGCCCTTAGTGCCCTGGTCTGGCTGATGGGCTGATGTTAGGTCATGGGCTGGGCTGGATGTGCTCAGAGGGCTTTTCCAGCCTCAATCATTCTGTGGTCATGCAAGTCCTTGCCAGCACCTTGGAGATCAGGGATGTGGAAATGTGTTGAAGCCAGCTCTCCAGGAAGGAGGAGAGGGCAATTCTCAGTGTTCACTCATTTCAGAGTGACCTGCTCTTCTGCTGTGGGAGATGAGGCCGTCAGTCAGCACCTTGCAGCGCTGAGCTGTTCATGCCTACGCAGCTGGGAGAAGGACCTGCTGAGGATGATGTTTGGTTGTCCTTCTAAAGGCACTTACACTGAAGCTCTTACTGTTGATGCCAGCCAAGGCCAATCATGAGATGACCTTGTAGTGCTTTGCTAATGGGATCTTTCAGCAGAGTGAGCCCTGCTTCTGTCTCCACTTAACGTAACGGCTGGGAGGATTGGATGGGTGTTCTGGCTGTTAAAACCCACTGTGCTTATTGCAGTGCTGCTCAGGATGTCATTCTGAAGCTCTCCTTGGCCTCCTCTTTAAATCTGCTTGTTCTTCTCGATGCCTTTTTGTACCTCAGGTGGCCAGCTGAGCCACTCCTTGGCTTTATCTGCTCACCGTGTAGGCTCTGTCGCCATTTTCCTAGCCCACCACTTAGTAACTCTGACCCCACCTGTCCCCCACGGTGGGTGATCTGTGTCCAGGCACCACAACGGGTTAACATCCTTCAGGAGTTGTGGTGCTCTGAATCTGAAAAGCTTAACGAGGTACATGAACAAAACCAAACTGGAAGGGTTCTTGCTTTCACGTCGTGGTTTTGTGTTGTCTCCTGTTTGTATGCCCTCTGTTGTCCTCCTTGATGCACCTTCCGCTGCAGCGGCTCTCTGGGTACTTTGCTCCCCTTCAGCTGTCTGCCAGGTTACACAGGAACTTCTTCAGCAGGTTTTGTGGGTTGGTTTGGGGGGCTTTTGCTTGTTTGAGGTTTTGTTTGGTCACCAGCCGGAGCAGGGAGGTGACCATTCCCCTCTACTCATCTTTGGGGAGGCCACACCTCGAGTCCTGTGTCCAGTGTTGGGCTCCTCACTACAAGGACATTGAAGTACTGGAGAGGGGACAGAGGTGGCTACCAAGCTAGGAAAGGATTTGAAAGAGGTGTCGTGTGAGCAATGGCTGTGGGATCTAGGGTTGTTTAGCCTGCAGGAGATGGAGAGGAGACTTTCTTGCTCTCTCTGACTGCTTGAAAGGAAGTTGTAGAGAAGCAGGGGTTGGTCTGTTCTCTCCAGTGGTCTGGCCTCTAGGCCAGTGATAGGGTGAGGGGAAATAGCCTGAAGCTGCACCAGGGGAGGTTCAGGTTGGATATCAGGAGGCATTTCTTTCCTGAAAGGGTTGTCAGGCTCTGGAACAGCTGCCCAGGGAGGGGGTTGAGTCCCCACCTCTCCCCATCTCTAGAGGTGTTGAAGAGAAGGGTAGATGTTGTGTTGGAGGTCAGGGTTTAGTGGTGCTGATAGGGCTGGGAAAAGGTTGGACTCGATGATCTTGAAGGTCTCTTCCAGCCAAAACTGTTCTATGATTCTATGGCAGTTGCTGCATGTTGGCTGAGAGCAGAGAACCCTTGGATTTACTTGGAAGAACTGTAATTGCTGTTAACTGTTGTTGTTTCAGTGCCACGGTCTGTCCATCGATGGCTATGTCCTTCCTTCTTCAACCACCAGAGAGGTACAGTAAAATGCCACCGGTTTTCTAGCCCCGTGCCCGAGTGTGTGTCAGCGTAAGACGCAGCCCGGTTGCTTTTGCAAATCACTGGTTTTGAGAAGGTTGAAAGATCTGGACCTTCCCCCAGCACCTCTGCCAGTCTCCCTGGGGCTATGTGAACGAGTTCCTCCTAGACAGGGTGTAGCAGATGGTCCCCTTTACACATCAGCCTTCCACGTGCCGTTGCTAACCTTTTGGGTTTGTCAGGTTTCCTTTCCATTTACCCTCTAACTTTGCCAGATGACCCCGTGTGAAATCAAGTTTGCGGTGCACGTGGAGTCGGTGCTGAACCACGTGCCCCAGCCAGAGTACCGGCAGCTCTTGGTGGAAGCTATTCTCGTGCTCACGTTCCTCTCTGACATCGAGGTGAACAGCATCGGGGGCATCATCCACGTGGATCGGATCGTGCACATGGCCAATGACCTGTTTCTGCAGGAGCTGGTGAGTTGACAGTGCAGGGAAGCCTCTGCATTTGAAAGTTGTCCCCTACCCCCTTTTCATAGGAGCGTTCAGCTTGATCTTAGTGTTTCCCCTACAAAGACAGACCAAGTGACAAATATATTTGGAAAAGTAGTTCTTGAATGGTGGGAGTTTTAAAGAGAATGAAGCTGTAGGGGCTGACAAGCTCCGGAAGGCTGTAGCTCTGAAGTGAATAGGTTCTGGAGGTGTTCAAGGACAGCCTGGCTGTGGCCCTTAGTGCCCTGGGCTGGCCAGTGTGGTGATGTCAGGCCATAGGCTGGGCTGGCTGAGCACAGAGGGTTTCCCAGCGTCAGTGATTCCGTGGTACTTTTGCTCCACCACGGCATTAGAATTAGCAATGTGTGAGTAATCCCACCCACTCCCAGTAAGACATAAACCTGTGGGGTTTCGTGTTCCTCAAGTACTGACGCTGATCCAACGTAGCTGTGTGGGTTCTACAATAATTCTGATAAAGAATTTAATGAGGGAGGAGGGAACTGCTTTCAGTGTTCAGCACCAATGCAAAATCATCTCTCTTACGAGGAAAAGCTGAGGGAGCTGGGTCTGTTGAGCTTGGAAAAAGGAGACTGAGGGGTGACCCCATTAATGTTGATAAATATGTGAAGGGTGGGTGTCAGGAGGATGGAGCCAGCCTCTGCTCAGGGGCACCCAGTGATAGGAGAAGGGGCAGCGGGTGTGAGCTGGAACAGAGGAGGTTCCACATCAATCTGAGAAGGAACTTCTTCCCAGGGAGGGTGACAGAGCCCTGGAAGGGGCTGCCCAGAGGGGTTGTGGAGTCTCCTTCTCTGGAGATGTTTAAAACCCACCTGGACGTGTTCCTGTGTGACTGGATCTAGGTGATCCTGCTGTGGCAGGGGGATTGGACTGGATGATCTTTCAAGGTCCCTTCCAATCCCTAAGGTGCTGTGATTCAGAGATGTGTGTTGTGGACTTCTTTCCACAGCAAATGAGCAAACACTCCTCACTCTCCCTGCTGCTTTGCTTGTGTCTTTTCAGAAATCCTTTGGAGCTACTGGCAGCATCTTGGAGAAGGACGTAGCCACGGGAATTTGCCACTTCTTTTATGACAGCGCTCCGAGCGGGGCCTACGGCACCATGACTTACCTAACGAAAGCCATCATTATTTATTTACACGACTTCCTGCCCAGCACTGGCTGTGCCATGCAGTAAGCGCTGCCTCGTGCTGGGAGAGAGGGAGGGAAGGACAACCCACAGGCTCTTCCTCCCTGTGTTTGGTTGCTGCACGTACATGTGCCGTGCACTACCCCAGCGTTCACCACAGCAGTCACCACGCCACGCGCACGCCCGGCTGGGGTGGGGTGGAGCATGGACTGGTTTGAAGAGTGTGAGAAGTAGCAAATAATGGGGCCCCTTCCGCCCAAAGTGCCGAAGTTTTAGTTCATGTTAAAGTAGCGAGAATTAGCCAGCTCTGCCAAGGGGAAAACAGCCGACTCCGGGGAGATCCAAGAGCGTAATAAAATGAGGGAGACCTGTCTCGGGCATCAGGTCTCTCTCTCAAATCAGGGAAGTGATGGAACTCGTTAATTAATTAACATTCCTCCTGCTGTGTGTGAACGTAGGACACTGTGAATGTGAAGGGTGGGTGTCAGGAGGATGGAGCCAGGCTCTGCTCAGTGGCATCTAGTGATAGGACGAGGGGCAGTGAGTGTCAGCTGAGGAGGTTCCACATCAATATGAGAAGGACCTTCTCAGTGAGGGTGACCGAGCCCTGGAAGGGGCTGCCCAGGGGTTGGTTGTGGAGTCTCCTTCTCTGAAGACATTTGAAACCCACCTAGACATGTTCCTGTGTGACTTGATCTAGGTGATCCTGCTGTGGCAGAGGGACTGGACTGGATGATCTTTCGAGGTCCCTTCCAGTCCCTAATGCTCTGTGATCCTGTGAATCCCGACACACAGTGTGAAACAACCCGGGAAATGTTAAATGAAGAGGACAGGGATGACCTGAAATCAGCAGGTGACATCTGTAACTCACTCTTATCCTGATGCTGACCTCATCTGAACAAAACAGCTTCCTTCCCTGCATCCCCAAGGCTTTGGAGGTGAAACCTCAAGGCTCTGGCTTTTCCAGGGTGACAGACAGTTTGATGCCTGTAACCCTTTCCTCTGAAGGAATGGAGCAAGATAAACCTCTTCCTCTCGAGGAGCCTTTCCAAGTCTTCAGATCCTTTCCCTTGCAAATAGCCCCAGATTTAAGAAGGGTAAGTGGGTAGGTACTTGGGTGGGTGGGTGGCTAGGGAGGTAGGTAGCTAGTTAGGTAGGTAGCTAGTTAGGTGGCTAGGTAAGTAAGTAGGTCGGTAGGTAGGTGGCTAGGTAAGTA
>VXBP01010744.1:0-29288 GCA_013400115.1 Rhinopomastus cyanomelas
GTGAGAACGGTAGATGTTGCGTTAAGAGATGGGGTTTAGCGGTGCTGATAGAGCTAGCGAAAGGTTGGACTCAACGACCTTGAAGGTCTCAACCAGCCAAAACTCTTCTATGATTCTAAGGCAGTGGCTTTCTTCAACCTCCACTGAAAAGGTCTTCCTGGCTTGGGAGGTTCAGCTGCATCACCCGGTCACACATGGAACTAGGAAAGAAAAAACAGGGCAGAGATGTTTCTCACAGGGGTGAAGGGCTGCTGCCTCCGATCCCCGCGAAACAGCCTTCCCCATGGTCATCTAGTGGAAGCCCACCGAAAAAATCCCAATTGGGCAAAAAAGAGGCTTATTTGAAGCAATCGAGAGACCTCGACAGGACCACCTGGTAAACAGAACGGGACAGACACGTCACTGGAAGTCTCACCAAAGCATCACTTTCAGTCACACAGCAGCAGTTTTATTGAGCAGCCACTTCTCTTTAAGAAAGCGTAACAGAGGATCCTCACATGCACAGGGCTGATTTCTCCTCCTGGGTTGGTTTTACTTTCATGTGACTAGTTCCTCGTCACATAAAGCTAAACAATGTGAGAATGGAGGCTACAACGTGTGCATGTAGCTGCTTGCCTGAACAAAGTGGTCTTGCCAAACCAGGGCTGCTCCCCTGTGAGGACAAGCTGAGCAAGTTGGGGTCATTCAGCCTCAAGGAGGTGACCTTCTAGCAGCTTTCCCATCTCTGAAGGAAGGGGGCTACAAGAAAGCTGGGGGAGGGCTTTTGACACAGGTGGTAGCGAGAGGCCAAGGGGAAAGGGTTCCAGACTTGAAGAGTTGGACATGAGGAGCAAACTCTTTGCTGTGAGGGTGGGGAGATGCTGGAACAGGTTGTCCAAGGCAGTTGTGGCTGCCCCATCCCTGGCAGTGTTGAAGGCCAGGTTGTCTGGGGCCCTGAGTAACCTGCTCTAGTGAAGGTGCCCCTGCCTGTGCAGAGGGATGGAACTTGGAACGGGATGATCTTTAATGTCTCTTCCAACCCTGGCCATCCTATAATTCTTTAATTTAGAGAATTGTAATACTATTATTAAAAAAACCTAACTCATTGCCTGAAGAGAACCAGTCTTCTAACTGTTAGCACGGACACAGGTGCCTCCAAAGGACTGAAGTTCCCCCACAGCTGTGAGCAGGTCTGTACAGCTTTACGCAGTAAAATACCTTGGGGAGGGGGAAATTGATCTTTCAAGGTCCCTTCCAATCCCTAATGATTCTATGATTCTATGAAATTCCTCGTCTTTGATAAGTGTGAAGCAAATGCACAAAGCTCCAACCAGCTTCACAAGGGAAGTGAAGAGAAATAGGACCTTTCTTCAGCCAACTGTCACAACTAAGTAAGGAGATGAAACTGAGTCAGGCTGTACTCTGTCATAGGAAAATCTCTCTGGTTTTATTTCTTTGCTAACAAAAAGATAATCACAGAATGATTACACCTGGAAAGCACCTCCAGGATCAGCAAGTCCAGCCCTCAGCCCAGCAGCTCCCTAACCCCTGCACCATGGCCTCAAGTGCTCTAGCTACTCAGTTTTCAAACCCCTCCAGGGATGGGGACTCCACCACCTCCCTGGGCAGCCTGGTCCAGTGCCCAACCACTCTCTCAGGGAAGAACTTCTTCCTAAGATCCAATCTAAACCTCCCCTGATCCAACTTGAACCCAATTCCTCCTGTTCTATCATTAGTAGATTGGGAGCAGAGAGCAGCACCAGCCCCACTACAACCTCCTTTTAGGTAGCAACAAACTGCACTAGCTAGGTCCTCCTACCTAGGTTTCTCCTAGGTTCTTTCTTCACTCCAACACTTTCATTTCAGTTGCCAGCTGAGTTCACAAAGAACAGGTTAATCTAAAAGGCTGTAGTGGTAAATGAATGTTAGTTCTACTCCTGCTTTTTAAACCACAGATGTTGGCAGCTGTATTCCTTACTTGTTTCCTCCACCTGTAAAACAAGGGTGAAAGTCTGGATTCTTTTACTAGACAGTGGGTGGCATCACGTAAGTTTTGCTATTAAGAGCTGTGTCCAGCCTGAAATACTTGAAGATAAATGCTAACAATAAACAATCCCTTCCTTGTTTCATCTAACTTACAGCTGCTGTGAACATAATGTAGCTCTAGCATTGACTCAATGGCAAAGGAATCTGGTTTGATATTTGCAAAGCATTTGGAGGATAAAAGAAAACAATAAGCTGTAAAGTGAGTGTTATTTGACCTCCTCAGAGCTGAACTAGGGAGGTGACATAACCAGCCTCACCAGTGTTTTCAAATCATAACACTCAATTGAAACACACACCTGACTCTTGGCGTTGGAAACCTTGATGGCGGGGACCTTCTCCCTCTCTACAACTCCATGAAGGGAGGTTGTAGTCAGTTGGGTGTCAGGCTCTTCTCCCAAGCAACTAGCAACAGGATGAGAGGGCAGGGCCTGAAGCTGGGGCAGAGGAGGGTTAGGTTGGATGTCAGGAAGCCCTTCCTCAGGGAAAGAGTGATCAGACACTGGAATGGACTGCCCAGGGCAGCGGTGGAGTCTCCATCCCTGGAGGTGTTGAAGGACAGCCTGGCTGTGGCTCTTAGTGCCCTGGTCTGGTTGATTCTCAGTGTCATCAAGTGATAGGACGAGGGGCAATGTGTGTCAGCTGGAACATAGGAGTTCAATATTAAAATATCATAGAATCATAGAATCATTACGGATCAGAAGGGACCTGGAAAGATCATCTAGTCCAATCTGCCTGCAACAGCAGGATCACCTGAACCAAGTCACACAGGAACCCGTCCAGGCGGGTCTTGAATATCTCCAGTGAGGGAGACTCCACAACCCCCCTGTTCCAGTGCTCCGTCACCCTCACCATGAAGAAGTTCCTTCTCAGGTTGATGTGGAACCTCCTATGTTCCAGCTCACACCCATTGCCCCTTGTCCTGTCACTACATGACACCGAGAACAGCCCAGTGCCATCGTCCTGACACCNTTACTCTTGTTATAGCTCATTAGATTTTTCTCTGCCCAGAGAAATATCAGAAGGAACTTCTTCCCAGTGAGGGTGACAGAGCACTGGAACGGGCTGCCCAGGAGATTGTGGAGTCTCCTTCACTGGACTTGTTTAAGACCCACCTGGATGTGTTCCTGTGTGACTTGGTCTAGGTGATCCTGCTGTGGCAGGGGGGTTGGACTGGATGATCTTTCAAGGTGCCTTCCAGTCCCTAATGATTCTATGATGTGGTGCTGTTAAGCCCTGGGCTGGGCTGGATGAGCTCAGTGGGCTTTTCCAGCCTCATTCATTCTCAGATTCTATGAAAAGCATCTTTCTGACTGATGCAAACAGGAGAAGAGTTTAAAACCTGCCTGGATGTGTTCCTGTGTGAATTGATCTAGGTGACCCTGCTGTAATGGGGGGATTGGACTGGATGATCTTTCGGAGTCCCTTCCATTCCCTGTGACTCTGTGAAGAGGATAATCCAACATAAGAAATGGGTATGAAGGTTTCAGACTGGGAAGCAGAAGGACTGTACTGCTTTATTCAACTCAGAATAACTTTTACTCCACAAAAAGCTGAGATAAGTGCTCAACTTTAGGTTGCCCAGGCTAAACTGGGACCGCAGGCTTTGTCCTTACGTGGCTGCCTTTTATTCACAATTTGAGCCCTCCAAGACAGTCCCATAACAAAAGCCAAACAATTACAGCCTCTGAGTTCTTCTAGGCTCTGGGTTGTGTTTTTCTTAGACACACAAAGGTCTGTCCTTTTTTATTTCTCTGAATTCCCAGGGCTTCATCACACACCTCCCATTAATGGTGATGGGAGTGCGACTGATTCAGTATCCCGATGCCCACAAGAAGGAACAGGCTCCTTGGTGGATTTCTATTCTAAAGTGACAAAGAGCTGTAGCCTTTACACAAGCTAGCAAGGAGTATTCTTCTGCTTCATGCTCTAATAAGTGGTCCTATTATCCATTTAGTTCAATTACACTATTGAATGAGTCTGGTTTTTCCAAAGCCTTTCACTTTGTCAGAGAGACACAGGGAGGCTGAGAGAAAGGTGAGGTACTGGTAGCTCTTGGGTGCCTGTGCTGATCTCTCATTACACTTCAGTAAGAAGCAGGATCCACTCATTAGCAGAAAGGAAACAGGCAACACAGTAGCCTCCAGGAAAACCCTCGAGGTGTGAATCTGACAAAGATCCCATTGTAAACCTCTTGGCATCAAACTGTTTCCATTCTCATCCATTGCCCAATCTTTAGGGACTCAGAAATCAAGGAACAAATGACTCCCTTCTGAACTAGTCACAGAATAGAAGAGCATGTCAAACAATTTAAGCCTACGTGGGTTTTTATATGCTTCACATCAGGAGTGTTATGTCCAGTTCTGGGCCACTTGGTTCCAGAAGGACACAGCTGTTTAAGAATCTAGCACAGAGCCACAAAGGTGATGAAGGGAGGGGAGAATCTCCCTAATGAGGAAAGGCTGAGGGAGCTGGGTCTCTTGAACTTGGAAAAACAGAGACTGAGGGGTGACCCTATTAATGCTGATAACTATGGAAAGGGTGGGTGTCAGGAGGATAGAGCCAGGCTCTGCTCAGTGACACCCAATGACAGGACAAGAGGTTACAGGTGTGAGCTGCAACACAGGTGGTTCCACATTAATATGAGAAGGAACTTATTCCCAGTGAGGGTGACAGAGCCCTGGAAGGAGCTGCCCAGAGAGACTGTGAAGTCTCCCTCTCTGGAGAGGGTCCCAGCCAGGCTGTCCTTCAACACCTCCAGGGATGGGGGGCTCCACCACTGCCCTGGGGAGTCCATTCCAGTGTCTAAATCACATTGAGCAATGACCTTTTCAACTTCAATCAAATGTACTCACATAGACAACTAGATTGTCCTTCAGACCCTCTTTACCCAGTTCTCTACCTCCTACTGGGACAAAATTACCATCCTTACTTTCAGCATTCAGGTTGTAGACAAGAGATCCCTGTCCTGCTTAGAGAGAAAGGTGGAGGCCATTCAGCTCCCGCCACAGTTGCTGTCCTTGACATCAAAAGGGCAAAATGGAAACTCTGGGAAAGGAGAACATTAAACTAATAGAAGCCTACAGGAGAGCAAGTACAGGTGGGATAGTTACCAAAGGCAAAGGATTTTATTTTTGAAGTTAAAGAGGAAACTTTCAAAAGGGCTGCCTGATAGCCAATGCAAGAAAAGGCTAAGAGAAATCTTTTGTGTGTTTCTGGATTAAATAAAATATTAGAAACAGAGAGTTAGGTCACCCCTAACCATGTCCCTCAGTACTACATCTATGTGCCTTTTAAATACCTCCAGGGATGTGACTCCACCACTGCCTTGGGCAGCCTAATGTTTGGTAACTTTTTCCGTGAAGAAATTCTTCCTAATATCCAGCCTAAACCTCCCTTGATGCAGCTTCCAACTGTTTCCTTCAGTCCTAGTACTTGCCACCAGGGAGAAGCAGCAGTCCCCTCCTCGCTCCAACCTCCTTCCAGGTAGTTGTAGAGTGATAAAGTGTCCCCTCAGCCTCCTTTTCTATCAGCTAAACAACCCCAGTTCCCTCAACCACTCCTTATGACTTGCACTCCAGACCCTTCATGAGCAAGGTGTGGCCTCATGGTGGCTTCTTCTACACTAAATCTATTTCTATGCTTTATGAGAAGAAATCCTCTCTAAAAAGTTGTGGTGTCAGGTTGTAGGCTGGATTTTATAACCTCAGAGGACTATTTCAGCTTTAATAATAGCAACAATAACAGAGGAAACCTGGGGGGAACCTTCTCCCTCTCCACAACTACCTGAAGGGAGGTTGTAGTCAGGTGGGGTCAAGCTCTTCTCCCAGGTACCCAGCACCAGGACGAGAGAGTGCTGCCAGGGCAGGGTTAGGTGGGATGTCAGGAAGCCCTTCCTCATGGCAAGGGTGATCAGACTGCCTGGCTGTGGCCCTCAGTGCTGTGGTCTGGCTGATGTGGTGATGTTAGGGCCTGGGCTGGGCTGGGGGAGCTCAGAGGGCTTTTCCAGCCTCAATAATTCTGTGCAGTGATTTCTGCCTGCAAGCGCAGCACCTGAAATGTTACCTGCAACCCAGCAGTTAAGAGCTACAACAACCGCAGCTTTCAGGTTTATCCCGATTCCCTTCAATTTCTACCGCTCCCGTTCCCAGGGCGGTTCAGGAAACGACGCTGGGGAGCCGCCGCGTTCAGCCTGTCCCTACAGCGCAGGCCGTTGCCTTCTCCCAGGCACTTCGCAATAAGCCCCGAGGAGAAAAGGCCACGGGCGAGACAGCGAAGCGACCCAAAGCCCTCACGGGCCACTCCGGCAGCGAGCCTGGCCAGCAGTCACCTCTCCATTAGGGACCTTCAGCGCCCCGGGCCATGAGTCAGCGACACCGGAACGCGGAGGAGATGACCGGGGTGGAGGGGCGGGACTGGGAGGCATCACGTGACAGCTATTCGAACGGCCGCCGCGAGTGTGGCGCGAAAGCGCACGCGCAGTCCTCGTTTATTGGGCTGCGGCAGTCACGTGATCTGCCGCGCCAAAGGGTGGTGACGCCGCGCGGTCCCGAGCGCGGCTAGGGAGGCTGCAGTCGAGTCGATCTGCGGTTTCTGCTGTTGTGGAGCCGGTTCTGCCCCCGTTTATAGCCGCGGCCCGCAGTATGGCGGAGGCCTGACACCGCGCTGACTAGCGAAGGACTCAGCTAGGGAGTGGTGAGCGGGCCCCGGGCCCGGGCACTCAGCGAACAGGCTCCGCCTCCTGCCCGCAGCTGCCGGAGACTCGGCCCCGCCGCTTAGCGCCGCTGGGAGATTCCCCTCCCCATCCCGGATCCGTTCAGTACCGGCTTCCGTGAAAGACCACCCCGCGGGGTAAGTGCCAGGCCGCTCATCTGCCGCCCTTCACAGCATCGGCCGCCTGAGTGGGTGCTTAGGGGGTCCCCACAAGGAGAGCGGGCACGGGCGGGCCTCATCGGCCGGTCCTACTCGCCAAAGGCGACTCGGACCCCAAACAGAGCGAGGAGGAAGGGCGATCCGGGTGCAGCGTCACCCGCGGCCTTAGCCAGGGGGACTAGTTGGCAAAGAGACTCTGAGCTGGGAGGGAGCTAGGTACTGGGGCCTCCCGTCGCCGCAGGACCCGGTTCGCGGGGCCCAGCTGCACCGAGAGGGGAGGAGGGAGGAAGAAGCAGAAATACAGCTGGTTTCTGAAGAAGGCTGGAGGTGGCGGGGTGAACTGGAGGTGTTTTGGAGCGCTGCAGCCCGGAAGGAAGCCAGTGTGTTAAACCGAAAGAGCCACCGCCGAAGTGGAAGGGAAGAAGGGACGTGGCTCTTACGTCACAGACGGTGACCTGGCTTCCAGCTTCCCAGCACAGCTTGGAACGGGAAAAGTACCCATAGTAGCACATGAGTCACCACAGCACTCATCCTCAGCCTTGCATGGATGAGGAGATGCTTAGGATCTGGAGAAGGTGGCTAAAAAGAAATAAAGAAGTCTGTTCTAATGCCTAATGATGCTTTAAACAAAGAGGAGAAATGGCCTCAACTTGAGACGATTTTCTCTGGCCCTGTTGCTTGTTACTTGTGGAAGAGATCAACACTCACCTCTGTACAACCTCCTTTCGGGTATTTGTAGAAACTCACAGAATGCTAGGCGCTGGAAGGGACCTCAAAAGGTCATCTAGTCCTGTTCTCCTGCCACAACAGCAGGAGCTTTTAGATGAAGTCTCACAGGAACATGGCCAGGTGGGCTTTAAACATCTCCAGAGAAGGAGACTCCACTATTGCCCTGGGCAGCCCCTTCCAGTGCTCTGGCACCTTCACTTGGAAGGTGCTCCTTTTCATATTGATGTGGAACCTCCTCTGTTCCAGCTGCCACCTGTTGTCCCTTGTCCTATCATTGGATACCAATGAGCAGAGCCTGGCTCCATCCTCCTGACACCCACCTTTTCCATATTTATCAACATTAATGGGGTCACCCCTCAGTCTCCTTTTTTCCAAGCTCAAGAGACCCAGCTCCCTCAGCCTTTCCTCATCAGGGAGATGTTCCATTGCCTTGACATGTCATCTCTGTAAGACTCTTTGAAACAGTAAACACAGCTACACAAATATTTCACTGGCTAAACAAGATGTTTTTGTAACCATATATTATTTTTCTGGGTTTTTCTGAATCTCTCCAGGTGTTCATCACAAACCTGAGGCGGCCTTTTGAAGAATTCTCATTTTTGTGCTCATTTGAAATTACAGGTGCTACTAAAGTATATATTTTCTCTGAAAGAAAGTGTTGATACAGAGCATAAGATTATTTTAGGGTTTTTTTCCTGTAAAGTTTGAGTAATTTAAGAAGGATATGTGGAGGTGCTGGAGTGGGTCCAGAGAAGGGCAGCCAGGCTGGTGAGAGGTCTGGAAAACAGGCCTTGTGGAGAGCGACTGAGGGAGCTGAGATTAGTGCATCTAGAGAAGAGAAGGCTGAGAGGAGACCACCTTGTTCCCTACAGCTACTTAAAAGGAGGTTGTAGCAAGGCTGGTGCTGCTCTCTTTTCCAAAATTACTAATGATTGAATGAGGGGAAATGGCCTCCAGCTGCATCAGGGGAGGTTTACATTGGATCTTTGCCAGAAGCTCTTTACTGAGAGAGTGGTTGGGCACTGGAACAGGCTGCCCAGGGAAGTGGTGAAGTCCCCATCCCTTGGAGTGTTTAAAAACAAAGTAGCTAGAGCACTTGAGGCCATGGTGTAGGGGTTAGGGAGCTGTTGGGATGAGGGCTGGACTTGATGATCCTGGCGGTCCTTTCAAGCCATGAGGATTCCATTTGGGTACAGTGCGTAGTGTACTCAGCTCTAGAAACAATTAACCAAATCGACTACTCAGTGCATTCCCTGGATGGGTATGAGAGGGCTGGTGGCCTTGCAGAAGACAGATAGACACATGGCTTTCAACTGCTGCTCCAATTTTCATCTACTCCTACATTAACTGATTGCCATTAGTAGTTCTAAATGCTACAAACTGGGGATCTGTGTTGCTTACAGTCTCATAAATATGCAGTTGGTTCTAGCTTTGGTGTTGGGGTTTTTTTGTCCACACAGGTGTGGAAAAATGGCAAAGAGAATTGCCGAGAAGGAATTGACTGACAGAAACTGGGATCAGGAGGATGAAGCTGAGGAGGTAAGATTCATGCTATGCCCTTCCTCCCAGCCTGTGCTTGCAGGTACTAGGTTAGTTAATTACCTGTGCTGTTTATCTTGTGTGTGACATGTAGGGTGAAGTCAGTAGAAGTGTAGCAATTAAAGGTAGTTTGATGTAAGTTGGTTTGTTTGGTTTTTTTAATATCAACCTTCCAATATAGGCAGATCACAGGCAAAGTGGCTTTTAAAACTGAGGAGAGTCAGGGGGACCATCTTCCTCTCTACAACTCCCTGAAGGAAGGTTGTAGTCGGGTGAGGGTTGGGCTCTTCTTCCAGGCAGCTAGCAACAGGATGAGAGGGCAGGGCATGAAGCTACCCCAGGGGAGGGTTAGGTTGGATGTTAGGAAGCCCTTCCTCATGGAAAGGGTGATCAGAGCCTGGACTGGACTGCCCAGGACAGTGGTAGAGTCCCCATCCCTGGAGGTGTTGAAGGACAGCCTGGCTGTGGCACATAGTGCCCTGGTCTACATGATGCTAGGTCCTGTGCTGGGATGGATGAGCTGAGAGATCTTTCCAAGCCTCAATAATTCTGTGATTTTGAGACTGCAAGAAAGGAAACTTCATGCAGAACAAGAAAAACAAGAGTTTTGGAAGTATCAGCTGATGTCTCCCTAGCTGGCTAATCACAGCACTGTATTTTCTGTGTGGGTTCCTATGTTGCTAGTTTGGGTTTGTTTACTGCTTGCTTTATTCTGTAGGGAGCAGTGTTACAGTTGTGTTTAAAACCTGATCTCAGCCAGCTCTTCTAGCTATGATCACTTTATTCAATAATGATTCCCTAACTTCCTTTTAAAGGTGGGAATGTTCTCAGTTGCTAGTGAAGAAGTCCTGAAGAACAGAGCTATTAAAAAGGCAAAACGCCGCAATATTGGATCAGAGGTAACGTAACCACTGCGCACTAGTGTTGTAGTTTGACTCAGCTGCAGAATGACATCTGTGCTCAGGTTCATACTTAATTGGGATTGTACTAATTACTGGATACAGTTGTTTAAAAGGTAGGTGCAGCTGGTCAGTTCATGCATGGAAATGAATTCGTGCTTATTGTTCCACAGCAAGAAAAAGGCTAGAGTGAAATGCTGGGTGGGTATTGACTGGGTGAGAGAGGTAGTTTTGACAGTGCACATGCAGAGTGTTTCAGAGGAGTAAAACAACATTGAAACTGCTTCATGTTTCACTCTCTGCAGAGATGGAAGCCAGGAAATTGACAGTTACAAGTAAAAGCCAGATTACTAAGCTGTTCAGAGCATGTAAAGCATGTCTGTTATTAAGTATGCTGCTGCTTTTCCCTATGAAGAGCTTTGGTGCCACCTGCTCTTCACAATAACCAATTGAAAATTGTAAGGATGTTGGCCTTTGGTAGAGGTTTAATCCCTGTGAAAGCATTGTGCCAGTCCAAACAAACTGTAGTCCTTTCAAAAACCTCTGGGAGAGAATTTTGTTGATGAAGCATTCTCTCAAAAGGGCAGTTACCTACCAGAAATAGGGAAGAAACTTCACCTATTGCTCAAACTGCCTTTGGGTTGAATGGGATCAGGCACAGTTAAGGGCTTTTCTCCTGTGCTGGATTTTCCTTGTGCTGCCATGTAAATGGGGAAAGGGGCTTATCCCACTCTTTCCTGTAGTGGTTTTAGCCCAAACCATTGTATGTTGTAAAGGGTGCAGTCCTGTGGAAAGGGACTTTGGGGATGCTGGTAGATGAAAAGCTGGCTGTGAGACACCAGTGTGCAGTCGCAGCCCAGAAGGCAAATCACAGTCTGGGTGGATCAGGAGAACTGTAGCCAGCAGATCAAGAGAGGTGATTCTGCCTGACTACTGTGCCCTGAGGAGACCTCAGTATTGAGTCCAGTTCTGGAGCCCCCAGCACAAGAAGGATTAGACAGACTGGAGTGTGTCCAGAGGAGGGCCACTAAAATGATGAGGGGAATGGAGCATCTCTTGTATGAGGACAGGCTGAGAGAGTTGGAGAACATGGAGAAGACTCTGGGGGGACCTTCTTTTGACCTTCCAGTATCTGAGAGGGGGCTGAAGGCAGGGGAAGGTCTTTTCAAGAGGGCTTGTACAGACAAGACGAGGAGCAGTGGGTTCAAGCTGGGAAAGGAGAGAATTTAGGCTGGATATTAGAGAACAGCTCTTCAATGTGAGGGTGGTTGATGGCTGGAATGGGCTGCACAAGGACGTGGTGGGGGCCTCATCCCTAGATTGGTTTAAGGTCAGGCTTGATGAGGCTCTGAGCAGCATGACCTAGATAGTTATTTCTGTGTAGGGAGGTTGGACTCGATGACATCTAGAGGTCCCTTCCAGCCTAGAACTTCCTAAGATTCTATGATTGTACTGGGGAGAGCTGCTGCCAGAAACAAACTAGAACATGAACAGGAGGATTTTGGGGGCAAATGGAATAGGAAAAGCAGAACATAAGCAGCTGGGGAATGGATTTGGATTGGAGGTTGGGGATCAGCTGAGATCAAAGCTGGAAGAAAGACTAAGATAGGCTGAGCAAAGTCTAAAGAGCACAAGAAATGGCAGAACAGTTCAGGTTGCGTAAGTAACTTCTGCAGTAATTTGCAGATGAAGAGAAATATGCACTGAACTTCCTAAGTGGAGCAAGTGGAATGCTGCACAGGAACAGACTGCAGTTTAATGTCTAGAGAGAAAAGTAGGCAGGACTGATAAAAAGGAGACAGAATAACAACTGCACTAGAAAAGGTAAAGCACAGCAAGAAACTAAAAGAACCAGTACCCACAAAGCCAGGTGCTAGAGGATAAGATACAACTGGTAAGGACTGTTGTTTCTGTACTGTCAAAACCAGATGAAACTTAGAAGCAGCTGTCCTTTTTCTCTGAGAGTTTTCCAGAGACAGCTTGAAGTCCAGTGGCAGCAGTAAGGGTTCCTCACCTCAACAGGCTTTATGTGTAGTACGGAAAGGTGGCAGCACCTCTGTGTGTGATTTTTGAAAGCATGGAATAAGCTAGACAACAGAATTATATGGTTTTAAAAATCATAGAATCATAATGGCTGGAAAGGACCTCCAGGATCATCAAGTCCAGCATACCAACATCTCCCTAACCCCTAGACCATGGTCTCAAATGCTAGATCAACTCATTTTTTTTAAACGCTTCCAGGCATGATGACTCCACCCCCTCCCTGGGCAGCCTGTTCCAGTGTCCAACCACTCTCTCAGGAAACAACTTCTTCCTAAGATCCAATCTAAACCTCCCCTGATGCAACTTGAGGCCATTTCCTCTCATAATTTGGGAGAAGAGAGCAGCACCAGCCTTGTTACAAGCTCCTTTTAGGTAGCCGTAGGGAGCAAGAAGATCTCTTCTCAGCCTCCTCTTCTCTAGACTCAATAATCCTAGTTCCCTCAGCTGCTTTTTGTAGGACCTGTTTTCCAGACCTCTCTTTTGATGAGTGGCTTGAAGTATTGGACTCTAATTGCAGTTGTACATGCTAAAGGCTGCTGGGAAGAAGCCTGCAGTTATATGTTGCTATGTAATTAGCTAAGGAAGACACGATGCTGTGAATGTCTGAATAGGTAGTCAGACACATCTACTGTGGTGGACAATGTGTATCTACTTCCTTGGTCTAGTTTATTTTCATTCCAAACATTTGAGTGTTTTAAAAATAGTAGCAGTACCAGTCATGAGGAACCTCTTAGCTTTGTTTACCCAGCTGACTGAGTATAACAAAGTGACACATAGAACTAGAGGACAATAAATGGACTTGGTCTAGGTGATCCTGCTCTAGCAGGGGGACTGGACTAGATGATCTTTCAAGGTCCCTTCCAGTCTGTAACGTTCACTATCAGGGAGGTGTGATTTGGGGGGATATAAGGGGATAGGATCTCTATGGAGGACATTCGTATACCGGTCACTTCTGGTTTTGTGAAATGTCTTTTCCTTCTCTCCCCAGTCTGAAAGTGGAGGAGCTTTCAAAGGGTTTAAAGGCTTTATATTGCCTTCTGGAAAAGGAGGAAGTGGCTTCAGTGGATTTGGCAATGGTGCAGGAACAAAGCCTTTAGAAGGGCTGTCTAATGGAAGCAGCAGTGTCTCTAGCAGCCCTTTCCACAGTTTAAAGACCACCTCTGACACACAGTCAGCATTTGGTAAGTTAAAAATAAGTGCACCTCTTTATCAACAGCCTCAGCTACAGGATGTGTAGAGTTATTTTAATATTGAAGAAACACCTGTAGTTCTGCTGTTAAGGTTTTGAGACTAGATTTCTTAAGAAGACTTCAGACTGCTGAAGGATGGACAGGCAATTGTGTTAAGAGGTGGAAACTAAATCAGTATTTGAACTACTAAAAGCTTTATAAGTACAATTGGGAAGGTATTGGCATAGAGTACTCCTGAGTAGTGCAAAACAGCTGATGACAAGTTCCAGTTATACAGAGAACTGGCACAATTAGGTTGTGGAGTCTTTCTCTGGAGATGTTTAAAACCCACCTGGACATGTTCTTGTGCATCTCGGTCTAGGTGACCCTGCTGTGGCAGGGGGATTGGAGTAGATGATCTTTCAGGGTCGCTTTCAATCCCTAATGTCCTGTGATTCTGTAAAAAGAGACTAAAACTAACAGAAAAAAGTGAGTTTAGTAGAACTGCAGTTACTTGTCACAAAGGTTTTTAAAGCACAGGTAGTGACAGATCGCTGAGTATTTTGTTTCTGTAACATACAGCCTGAATTAAAGTTGAGATACTGGTGAAGAGAACTCTGTAACATGTTACTCTAATCAACATTTTGGGGGTTGTAAGACAGCTGTGTGCTCCATCTCCTTGGTCTGTATCCCTGTTAGGTTTCTCAACTAGGCCAGCATAGGTCTGCTTCACAGCACTGTGTGTTGACTTGTACCACAGTGTCTGCTGCACAGTGTTGTGATCCAAGAGAAGGCTCATAACTGAGCAAGAACTTTGAAGTGTCAAGAGTACTAGTTAGGCTTTTATGAAAACTTGGCTTTTTGGAGGAAGGTGGGGTGGTAGGAGTGAGAAAGAAGTGCCCTAAGCCATGTTTTTCTCCTGATAGGATCCGCAGTGTCAAATGGTCCCAGTACTACTGCATTTACTGAGAAAAAGGCTGCGAGCCTGAAAGCTAATGGTGGCACTCAACCATCCTCATCTGGCTATGCTCCAAGTAAAGTTTGTAGCTCTAGTGTTTACCACAAACAGCTAGCAGCTTTAAACTGTTCTGTGCGTGACTGGATAGTTAAACATGTAAACACAAACTCCCTCTGCGACCTGACACCCATCTTTAGGGACTACGAGAAGTATTTAGCAAATATAGAGCAACAGCATGGAAGCAGTAGTGACAGCAGCTCTGAAAACGAAAGCAACAAGACCCCTGGATCCGAGTCTGTTTCTGCATTTGGGGATTCAAAGCTACAGCAAGGATCAAAGTTTTTGTTTAACAACAAGACTGAGGACACCTCCAGCAAAACCGAACCTGCATCAGTGAAAAAGGACCTGTTGTTAGGAGCACCTGTCTCATTTAACTTTGGCAAGAGTGGTTTGGGTTCGCTCGGTTCCGGAACGCTTAGTAGTTTCTCCTTTTCTGCTGGGAATTCAGGGTTGTTTGGAAAAGATGCAAACCAAGCGAAGAGTGTCAACGCAGCGTCCACCAATGTGCTGGAACCGCAAATGGAGAGTGGCGGTAGCGATGACAAAGGTAAATCCTCCTTGAAGTTAGGATTCTGGTGCTTAGCTG
The DNA here is from genome assembly GCA_013400115.1 of Rhinopomastus cyanomelas. Classification (NCBI taxonomy): domain Eukaryota; kingdom Metazoa; phylum Chordata; class Aves; order Bucerotiformes; family Rhinopomastidae; genus Rhinopomastus; species Rhinopomastus cyanomelas. The sequence goes on from VXBP01010744.1 coordinate 14,878, forward strand.
GGAGTGTCTGTTACATAATAATGCAGCAAAGACAAGCACAGAATTTTTGAGGCTGGAAAAGACCTCTAAGACCATCAAGCCCAGCCTGTGACTTAACATCACCACAAGTACAGAGCATTGAGTAGAAGTTAAACCATAACTGTTCTTGAGAGTGCAAAACTACCTTTCATCAAGAAGTATCTCAGTCTTGCTTAATGCTACAAGTTTGTGGTTTTCAAAACCTCTGCATTCTTGTCAGATTTGTACTTTCTTGTACCAATATCATTCCTTAGCTGAATGCAAGACCTTAGACTGTGAAAGTGCAGGGTCCTGCACAAAAACCCCCAGCAGCTACAGACTGTGGGGGATGAGTGGCTGGCAACATTGGTTGACAGCTGGCAGATCAGCAGTTAGCATTGTGCCCATGTGGCCTGGAAGGTCAGTGGTGTACTGGCTTGTGTCAGGAATAGTGTGGCCAGCAGGTCTAGGGGCATAATTCTGGCCCTATACTGGGCACTGGTGAGGCCTCTCATATAGTGCTGGGGGTAGTTCTGGGAGACTCACTTCAAGAAAGAGATGGAGGGGCTGCAGCAAGTTCAGAGGAGCTACAAGGCTGGAGAAAGGACTGGAGGGAAGGGAAGTCTGATGAGGAGAGGCTGAGGGAGCTGGAGGTGTTTAGCCTGGAGGAGACTCAGGGCAGGGGGGGAACTTTGTCCATCTCTACAACTCCCTGAAGGGAGGTTGTAGTCAGGTGGGGGTTGGGCTCTTCTCCTAGACAACTAGTCAGAGGACAAGAGTGCAGGGCCTGAAGCTGCACCAGAGGAGGGTTAGGTTGGATGTTAGGAAGCTGTTCCTCAGGAAAGGTTGATCAGAGCCTGGAATGGACTGCCCAGGGCAGTGGTGGAGCCCCCATCCCTGGAGGCTGGAGACAGCCTGGCTGTGGCCCTCAGTGCTCTGGTCTGGCACTAAGGTGGTGATGTTAGGGGCTGGGCTGGGCTGGATGAGCTCAGAGGTATTTTCCAGCCTCAATAATTCTGTGATTCTGTGAAATTTAAAGCACTTGATGTTTTCATCTTGGTGCCTGCAGGACATTTCAACCAGCAGTTTTATCAAGAAATCCCCTCAGTGAAGTGGATCAGGTCTAGAATAATTTCATGCCTCTTGCTTAACAGACTGTAAAGTCTATGAAGTTACAGGCTACCTGACACTTCTACTCTGCTTTTTGCCTAAGCTGGGTACAGTAAGCTGATAGAACTGGCAAAGAGTAATCCTGGTGGTGCCTCTTGGCTATCATTCCAGAAGCTCTTTCCTCTCTCTTAAACTAAATTTGGCTGTTGGAAGTATCTGTTACACTTAGACCCATTTGTGGAGATCTTTGAAATCCTATAAGAATTTTCCCGTAGACTGAAGGTTTTGACTTAATGTTAACATTTTGGGGTTTTGATATGGATAGTTCGGGGGGGGGTTAAATAGTATTTTCATCTCATTTAAAATGAAGATGATGTTAAAGTTGCATGTGGGGTGTGGGGTGTGTCTGAGTTGAAGGACCAGACTTCTGCAGCAGAAGCTGCTTCAGAGCCCACATTGGCCGCAGTGTGTTGTGGCCGTCATTGAGAAGCCACACTTGTCCATCAGGTACAGTATGTGTGAGCTTGACACAGTCCCAAAACCACTTTCCAGCTTCACAGCTTCTAACAGCTTAAAACCTTTTATTTAAAGGAGGAGAAGAAGAGGAAGAAGAGCCTCCAAAAGTCATTGTTAATGAAGTAAAAGAGGAGGATGCTTTCTACTCCAAGAAGTAAGTGACTTTAACTTGGAATAGTGAACAATAACTTGGAGAAAAAAATTTCTACCTGTTTTGTTTAACAAACAACAAACTAGTTGTTTGTTAAACGTGAGACTAGCTCTTGTGGTAGCAGGTTTTTCAAAGCTTGGTCATTAGTGCAAGTAATTGCATCTCTGCTTAAGACTTTGCCTGGGATTTTTGCTTCTGCAAAAAGTCATTGGCTTTGAGAGAAGGTCTGTGCTAATTGATGAAGAATGGCACAATCTGTTTTCACTTGCCCCCTGTGATAGGACGGGGGGCAGTGGGTGTCTGTTGGAGCAGAGGAAGTTCCACCTCAACATAAGGAGAAACAACTTTACTGTAAGGGTGACAGAGCACTGGAACAGGCTGCCCACAAAGGTTGTGGAGTCTCCTTCTCTGGAGACTTTCAAGACCCATCTGGATGTGTTCCTGTGTGCCCTGCCCTAGACTCTATGGTCCCTGCTTGAGCAGGGGAGCTTGAACTCTATGGCCTGTCAAGGTCCTTTCCATCCCCTAATGACCTGTGTGCCTGTAGTAAGTTTATTAGCCCTTAACTTAAAAAATGCTCTTACATTTTAGATGGAAGTCCCACTATAACTGAAAAATGATCCAGTGAGTTCTTAGGGTTTTGTAACTAAGTGTTTTTGAACAGTAGCTTGCAGTTACCACTCCCAACAGAGCTCAGAGTTATGGGCTACTGTGTATTTTACTGGTCTATAAAAGTAAACCTTTTATCATTTCAGTAGGGAAATAAATGACTTTCTGAGCTTGAAGTATTCTCCCTTAGCTCAGGAAGCAAGGTCAAGTACAGGAAATATTTATGCTACCTACAGTATGTTAACTTCTGAGTTTACAGAATCACAGCATTATTGAGGCTGGAAAAACCCTCTGAGCTTGTCCAGCCCAGCCCAGGACCTAACATCACCACAGCAGCCAGACCAGGGCACTAAGGGCCACAGCCAGGCTGGCCTGAAACACCTCCAGGGATGGGGACTCCACCACTGCCCTGGGCAGTCCAGTCCAGGCTCTGACCACTCTGACAGATGGAGAGTTGGGCCTGTTTGAGGAAGAGGAGGCTACAACTATCTGAAAGGACACTGCAGAGATGTTGGTGCTGGCCTCTTCTCACAAGTAATTAGTGACAGAACCAGAGGGAAGGGCTTCAGGCTTCAACAGGGGAGGTTTAGACTGGACATTAGGAAAATATTCTTCATGGAGAGAGTGGTCAGGCACTGGAATGGGCTGCCTGGGGGTAGTGGTTGAGTCCCCACCTGGAGATGTTTAAAATCCAAGTAGCTAGAGCACTTGGGGCTGTGGATGTGTTTAAAAGTCGCTTAGATGTAGTGTTCAGGCATCTGGTTTAGGGGTGAACTTGAAGAGTAGGGCTGATGGTTGGACTCGATGATCCCAGGGGTCTTTTCCAACCTGAATGATTCTATGAAGGGCTTCCTAACATCCAGCCTCACCCTCCCCTGGCAGCTTCAGGCCCTGCCCTCTTGTCCTGTTGCTAGTTGCCTGAGAGAAGAGCCCAATTCCCACCTGTTTGATATTCTACTGCTAATCTGTTGGTTGACAGAGATGCAGACACAGATGTCTGTGTGTGTATTTGGGAGACAGCTTTGTGTTTCACCTCCACAATCCTGTATAGACAAGATTACCTGAGATTGCTGAGTTGTTTTCTTTTTTGCACAGATGCAAACTGTTCTACAAGAAGGATAATGAATTTAAAGAAAAAGGTGTGGGAACATTACACTTAAAGCCAGCAGGAAATGAAAAAACTCAACTTCTAGTCCGAGCAGACACCAACTTGGGTAAGTAAATTGTTTCTAGTAGCCACTCTTGATGTGAAATCTGCTAAGCATTAGGAGGTTTCTTGTAACTCAGAGTAACAAATAGGATCAGTGAAAAGCTTTCTACTTCTCAAAGTATTTAACAAGTACTCAGATGCCTGCAACGTTACAACTTGATCTAGGTGGTCCTGCTCTGGCAGGGGGATTGAACTAGATGATCTTTCAAGGTCCCTTCCAATCCCTAGTGTTCTGTGAATGATACTGCACAAGAGTGCACGTGAAGCAGTGCATGAAAACAAAAGGTGTATGTTTGGGTTTTCCTGCTCCCACTCCCCTTTCTTCCCCTTTGTTAATGTTTTCTTTATCCATCCCTCACTTGTTCGATGGCTTTTGAAGTGTGGCTTGAGATTCCCGATGAAGTGTCTGTGTATTTCCTGTGCTGCCTTGCAGCAGGGCACCTCACTTGTGTGCAGTTCATTCTGACAATCCCTGTACTTGGTGGGAGGGAGACCTGGACAGGCTGGAGAGTTGGGCAGGGAGGCACTGAATGAACTGTAAGAAAGGCAGCGTGGAGTCTGGCATCTGGACAAGAACAACCCCAGGTACCAGTATAAGTTGATAAGTTGGGGACTGTCTTGTTAGAGAGCAGTATAGGAGAGCAATGGGCCTTTGAGGCAAGGCCAGTGGCATCCTGGGATGAATTAGAAGGGTGGTGGTTAGTAGCTTGAGATTCTCTCTCCCCCTCTATTCTGCCCTGGTGAGACCACATCTAGAAGATTGTGTCCAGTTCTGGGCCCTTCAGTTCCAGGACACAGAACTGCTTGAGAGAGTCCAGCACAGGGCCATGAAGATGATGAAGGGAGCAGAGCGTCTCCCTGATGAGGAAAGGCTGAGGGAGCTGGGTCTCTTGAGCTTGGAATAAAGGAGACTGAGGGGTGACCTCACTGACGTTGATAAATACAGAAAGGGTGGGTGTCTGGAGCCAGGCTCTGCTCAGTGGCATCCAAACATAGGACAAGAGACAATGGGTGTGAGCTGGAACAGAGGAGGTTCCACATCAATCTGAGAAAGAACTTCATGCTGAGGGTGAGAGAGTCCTGGAAGGGGCTGCCCAAGGAGATTGTGGAGTCTCCTTCTCTGGAGATGTTTAAAACCTGTCTGGCCATGTTCCTGTTGATCTAGGGGGATCCTGCTGTGGCAGGGCACTTGGACTGGATGATCTTTCAAGGTCCCTTCCAATCCCTAATGTTCTTTGATTCTATGAGAGTGTTAGGTGGGTCAGGTTTACAGAGTTTGGCTCTGTGCATGGCTTTTAAAATGCACACTGCAGTGCAGCAGTTGGACTGCCAGCTGCAGCTGGATCACAGATAGTAGGTTGACTCCACAGAATTAGAGCAAGCTATGTTGTGTCAGTTGTTCAGAGTATCTTTAGAGGCAAACATTAACAGCTAATTAGGAAATCAACTGTTTCTTTGCTTCTAGAAGTTGGAGGATAAGAGAACTTGATGTTTTTTAGGTGTAATCACACAATTATTGAGGCTGGAAAAGATCTCTGAGCTCATCCAGCCCAGCCTGGTGGTGATCTGACACCACCACATCAGCTAGACCATGGCACTGTCCTCTGGCTGAAGAGTGTTTGGTGTAAATCAGTTCTTTGACACTCATTGCTGGGAAACTGCTGCACTTCAGTACCTCCTCCCAGCAGATCTGCATGTGAGGTTCATAAACATTTGATAACCTTTATAAAACAATATGTAGTTGGAGTAAAAACTGACCAGTAAACTTGATTGCTGCAGGTTACAGACTCCTTAATGTAGGTCTTGGATTTTTCACTCAGCTGATGCTAGTGTTCAAGATGCCAATTTACATTCCCCTTCTTCATCTGAGGTGAGGTATTAGGGTATCAGAATCATTGTGGCTGGAAAGGACCTCCAAGAGCATCGAATCCAGCAGCTCCCTAACCCCTAGACCATGGCCAAGTGCTGTATCTGCTCTTTCCTTTCACTTGGGCTCATGCACAAAGACATTTCAGATTGGTGTTTCCCAGCATTGGTTTCCAGAAGTGACTGCAGTCACAGTGATACGAGCTTTCCTCTTTGCTCTCCTCTTTTCACACAGTGCTGTAATCCTTTCCTAAAATCTCACTGTGTTGAAAAACTGAACTGGAAAGGAAGGTGAAGACTGACTTTTCCCTAAATACTCCTCCCGTGTTGTGAACTATTTACCAGGTTTACGAAACGCGCGTGTCTTCCGCGGAAGCAGATTGGAGTTGGTTTGCGACTGTTTTAATAGCCCACTAATCCTAAAGCTCTCATACTCGACCCCTGATTTAACAAGCTGGTGTAAAAGCCGTTGTTAGCAACACAGTGGTCAGCTGCATCAGATGTGTTGTATGGTTTGAGGATGGAGTACTTACTCTGCTGCAGTCGCCCAGTGTTAGGTTAACGTGTGTAAAAGCTAACTTGTTGCTTCCGCTGTGATGAACCGTGCTTGACGGTCAGAATGAGTAACTTGCATAAGCTCTAAGCACTCAGACTTGATTCCTCATGCGCTGCTTCTCCTTTGTCCCCTTCCCTTTTCCCTGTGTGTTTCCCATTCTTCAGACTCCTCCCTTTTAAAAAGAGAGGGCTGTATTTTCAGAGCTTTCCTCCTTCTTGTGAGGAAGGAAATGAGCGAGAGCAGCAGTGAGAAGAATGAGTCCATGTAGCCTGTGTGAATGCCTTCCTTCCAACAACCCTGTCCGATCACCGCTGCTGAAGTGCACTAACACCTGTGCTGCAGTAACAGCTGAACCGTTGCTAACACACTTGTTCTATCTCCTTCACATGGCAGGAAACATCCTCTTGAACGTTCTCATTCCGCCGAAGATGCCGTGCACCAGGACCGGCAAAAACAACGTTCTCCTAGTTTGTGTTCCTAACCCACCCATCGATGAGAAGAATCCAGCTGTTCCAGGCACCATGTTAATAAGGGTGAAAACAAGCGAGGACGCCGATGAGTTGCACAAAATCTTACTGGAGAAGAAGGAAGCTTAAATCAGCTGCAGTCAATGATCTGAAGAATTATTGCCAAGCTGTTGCTGCTCTTTTATTCTTCCATAACTTGAACTCTTCAGTCTTTACTCTGATAGTCAGAACTGTTATAGAAACTGTGGAAATAATTCTGTGAGGAAAAACTTAACTAACTAATAAAAGCTTTAACAGCAGTGTTGGATCGTGCGCGTTCATTTTTCAGTATCTAAATGCAAGACCTCTTCTGGATAAAACAGACTGAATTCAATATAAAAGTGTGTTTTTTAACATGAATGGACTGAACTCAGAGTAATAAAAACAAGGTATCAGAGCTTCCTCGTGGACTGCAGTGCAATTTGACAACCTCCTGCTCTGAGAACGGAGGGTGCTGAAGTTTTAGCTGTTGAAACCATGTTTGTAGAGTCCAGGGTTTTCATTTTAATGGGTCTGGTGAGACTTAATTTTTCCAACTTGATGACAGCAGTGTATCCCAACAAGGATACGGTGCCCCAATAACAAGGATGCTATATGTTGTACTGTTTTAACTCGTGCAGACTCAGGCTTTCGGAACTCTGAAAGTGTTTAGCCTGGAGGAGACTCAGCGGGACCTTCTTTCTCTCTACAACTCCCTGAAAGGAGATTGTATTGTGGGAGCTGGGCTCTTCTCTCAGGCAACTGGTACCAGGACAAGAGGGCAGGGCCTGAAGCTGCCAGGGGAGGGCTAAGTTGGATGTTAGGAAGCCCTTTCTCACAGAAAGGATGATGTGACACTGGAATGGGCTGCCCAGGACAGTGGTGGAGTTCCCATGCCTGGAGGTGTTGAAGGCCAGCCTGGCTGTGGCCCTTAGTGCCCTGGTCTGGCTGATGTGATGTTAGGTCCTTGGAGGGTTTCTCCAGCCTCAATCACTCTGTGATTCTTTACACATTTCTATCAAGAACTTAGCTCCCTTTGCAGCAGTCTAACACTTAAAATGTCCTTAAAGACTTCCTTTCTGATGCCTTAACTTGCATTTGCTAGATTTTTTGTAGCTGGTGCCTGTGAGCAGAAAATCTCTCACATGAAATGATGAAAAGCAGCATGAGCTGGCATCGATCCCACGAAAATGCCGAACGTGACCATCTCTGTTAATCGACTTCAAACTGCTCTGAGATTTCCAGTGGATGCTCAGTTTTCACACAACTTGTCCTGTACCGATGTTTTCATTAGCTCTAACATCTTGAGGACTTGTACAAAGATCCGTGGAACACGTGAATAAAAGAGCGGGAGAGAAGTGCCTGGTGCTTTTGCTTTGACTGCACAACCCTGTAGTAATTACTGCTATGATCAGTAGCTTGAGGTGAACCTCGTACAAAGTGCTTTGCACGGCCTTACTGCTGCTGAAAGCAGTGTTGTCCTCCTCCCGTGCCCTTTCCCTCCAGTCACCACCCAACACATCACTCACATCACCAGAGGTGCTGCTTCCCATAGCAAGAGGAACCTGCTCAGAGAGAAGAGCAAGGTTGGCCTTGACTAGAGAGGAGAAAAACTGTGTCCAGTGTTGGGCCTCTCACTACAAGAGGGACATTGAAGGGCTGGAGAGGGGACAGAGGTGGCTACCAAGCTAGTAAAGGTGTCAAGAGAGGAACAGCTAAGGGATCTGGGGCTGTTAAGCCTGGGTAAGATGAGATGGAGGGGAAACCTCCTTGCTCTCTACAACTACTTAAAAGGAAGTTGCAGAGAGATGGAGGTTGGTCTGTTTTCCCTAGTGGCCAGTGATAGGACGAGTGGAATGGCCTGAAGCTGCACCAGAGGAGGTTCATATTGGCTGTCAGGAGGACTTTTGTTTGCTCAAAGGGTTGTCAGGCACTGGAACAGCTGCCCAGGGAGGGGACTGATTCTCCATCCCCGGAGGTGTTGAAGGGAAGGGTAGATGTTGCACTGGGGGACAGGGTTTAGTGGTGCTGACAGTGCTAGGAAAAGCTTAGACTTGATCTTGAAGGTCTCTTCCAGCTGAAACTATTCTATGACAGGAAAGCATCAAGCAGCCACCAAAGGCTGCACAAGGTGAGCAGAGGCAGAATACACAGTGTTTAAAGCAGTCCCTGAGACTCTCAGCTCACTTTTTCAAAGGCATCATACTCATTTGGAAACTGTTAGTTGCCCCTGAACACCCAAAGTAAATATTACAATACAAATAAATGTTCATAATCATTGGTTTAGTGGGATTAGGAGCATCATCACCTTTACCAAGAAGTAGCACAGGAATGGATTACCTCTGGGTTTCCAAGACAGGAATGGAATCTTCCTGCTCAGGCAGTACCACCAAGTCAAAAGTCACTGGCTTTGGTTTTGTTATTATTAAGGATGGAAAAGCCCTCTGAGCTCACCCAGCCCAGCCCATGACCTGGCATCACTACGCTGGGCAGACCAAGGCACTAAGGGCCACAGCCAGGCTGTCCTTCAGCACCTCCAGGGATGGGGACTCCACCCCTGCCCTGGGCAGTCCAGTCCAGGCTCTGATCACCCTTTTCCACAAGGGATGGTCTATCTACCTCATAGCACAGGTGACATAACACAGTACAAAGGTTTTGATCTACGTTATGGTTATTAATAGGTTTGGAGCCCCACCCGGGGCATTCTTACCTGCTCCTGAGAATTCTGTTGACTGCAGTTCCAGGCAAAATCTGCAGATGGTTCCTCCAACTGGAAGAAGGAAATTCCTAACAGCAAAGAGAAGCAGCAGGTCACCTATAGAACTCAGTTACTTTGGTAGCTCATGAATGAAGCGTTCCCTTACCTTTACAGCCAAGTCAGAAATTACTGCTGGAAGCACTCGCCTGTGCTGATCTTCTCTTTATGTGCTGGTCAGGTTCACCACAGAGTCACAGAATGATTGAGGTTTAAAAACCCCTCTGAGCTCATCCAGCCCATCCCAGGACCCAACATCATCACATCAGTCAGACCAGGGCACTAAGGGCCACAGGCAGTCTGTCCCTCAACACCTCCAGGGATGGGGACTCCAGCACCTTCTGGTAAGCAGGTACTTCCCAGAAAGCACGTAACTCCCAATTATTGCTGAGAAGGGAAGGCTGGATCATAACTGTCTTGCTTCTTGGTGATACATCTATCTATCAGCAATTTTCAAATCAAAACCTGACACAAAGGGGAGCAAAGATAGAGGAATGGGGTTTTGTCCTTCCGGAGTGAGAGGATGCCTCTAGACTTGGGACTGGCTTAAGGTGTTCTCTAGGTGACACAGGGTTTTGATGAACACAGTGGTTGTATCTGAATTAAAGGTGGAGTAGGACGAGTTTGAAGGCCCTTAGTGCCCTGGTCTGGCTGCTGTGGTGATGTTAGGTCTTGAGCTGGGCTGGATGAGCTCCGAGGGCTTTTTCAGCCTCAGTCATTCTGGGATTCTGTCATGTTGCCAGAGGGTGATCACCGAAAGATTCAGCAAGCAGGGTCCCAAGTTTAACTTTGCTCAAAGTGGAAGAGTGAAGAGCAGAGAAAACTTAGCCTCTCGAGCGTCTGTTTTGGCAGCGAGTTCCGCAGAGCATTACTGAGCCACTTGCACGCTTGCCACCAGTAAGTAACAAGTTCAAACCCAAACACCACCAGGCACAGTAGGAAAAACACTATTATCAGAGCTCACAGTTGTTCAAGAGGTCTGTTTATTGGCTGCAGGGTCCAACATTTCCTTCGCTGCTGCCATACGCAAACTCAACTCCGTTCTTGGCACACAAAGGTTCTCCTTGTCTTTGTTCGAAGGGCCCGGTACAGTGCCGGCATGATTTCCAACCAATCATCTTAGAATCAATACTCATGACCGATGAGGCTACAACCCCCAAAACCATGCAACATGTGTTAGTCTGAGAAAATTAGGCTGAGAATATTTATATATTTACACAGAGAACGTTCCACACTGTCATCTGCTTGCAACCTTGTGTTATATTGGCCAACCATCCAGCTACATTCTGGTGTCAAATACTCTTTCGTTTAAGGTTTGGTGTCAAAGCTACTTATGTCATGATGCCTTTCGCTGGTTCCTCCTGCAACTGGTTTTGATGCAGGGTTTCTACACACCGGTGCCACACACTTGGAGTGATACCTCACAAAACAAGGTAAGGCCTTCACAGATCTCTGACTGCTGTGATCATGAGAAATCCATTTCCCAGAACTGTCAGCCATGACCTTCGGAGACCACGAGAGTCTTTCAAACACAAAGGGTGAGTCTTGTAGGATCGGACAGTTCTTGCAAGAACTAGAAGCTTGTAAAATCTTGACGCTGCTACGCACAACACGGAATTGAAGCCTATTTTATTCATTTCCTAAATAAAAATTTCTTCTTAAATGAGGAACAGTATTTGTCTTCCTTCAGAGCACAGGAACAGGCTGCCCAGGGGGGTTGTGGAGTCTCCTCCTCTGGAGATGTTTAAAACCCATCTGGACATGTTCCTGTGTGACTGCATCTGGGGGATGCTGCCGTGGCAAGGGGATTGGAGTGGATGATCTTTTGAGGTCCCTTCCAATCCCCAATGTTCTGTGATTCTGAGAAACCCTAGTGGATAACAACAGGGCTTAGGCACTTCTGAGGTTTTATCTTATATCTATCTTTAGTAAGGGGAAGCTTCAGACTATAAAATACAGGACAAGCAATCATCTGGAAAGGGGAAAATAATCTGCAAGAAGCAGGTCAAGAGAGTAGAAGTGTAGACTATAGCTGTGGATTCCATATCCATCCAGAACGTAAGTGACCACATGAGAACCCACAGCCCCAAAGATCATGGAGTGGAACATCTCCCTGATAAGGAAAGGCTGAGGGAGCTGGGTCACTTGAGCTTGGACAAAGGGAGACTGAGGGTTAACCCCATTAATGTTGATAAATATGGAAAGGGTGGGTGTCAGGAGGATGGAGCCAGGCTCTGCTCAGTGGCATCCAATGACAGGACAAGGGGAAACGGGTGTGAGCTAGAACACAGGAGGTTCCACATCAGTCTGATAAGGAACTTCTTCATGGCGAGGGTGACAGAGCCCTGGAAGGGGCTGCCCAAAGGGGTTGTGGAGTCTCCTCCTCAGGAGACATTTAAAACCCGCCTGGAAATGTTCCCGTGCGACCAGATCTAGAGGATCCTGCTGTGGCAGGGGATTGGACTGGGATGATCTTTTTAGGTCCTTTCCAATTCCCAATGTTCTGTGATCCTGAACCAAGCAAAACTTTGATCATCTTCCCTGACAGCCTGTCTCTACGTGAGCTATAAATGGTAATTTTCAGATTTAAAAGTGGAGCAAATGCAACATTCATTTTCCCCTGTGGGATAACAAGAAGTGGGAACATAAGAAGTCTGTAAGTCAGTTGTTCAGAGAAGAACTAACTGGGAATTTGGCACAGCTGTTTGTTTCTGGAAAGCACTTTAGACATTCAGTAAGCTTTTTCACCTATGTTTGCTGTGGATGGCCCTCTGGGCAGACCTGTAGCCCTTTTCTAGTACAAAAGGAGTCTTCAATCTGTCTACAGCACAGCCCATAGTGAAATACAAGATAGAAATGGAAATTTTTTAGGCTGTTTACCCTGAAGCCCTTCAAAAACTAGAGATCAAATTCCATCCCTATCCACAGAGCAACGCTGGTGACACCTCCTGCATAACAGATGTGGGATCTGTACCTTCTGCCTTTGCATTAACCTACTAGTTTGGAATCATCCTTCAACAGCTCAAAAATCTTACGCAGCAAGGTTTGCTCATTCTTTCAGATCCTCTGAATGAAGCTACTACACGTAACACAAGATACCAAGGAAGTATCACAAATTACTGTCAACTGAGAAGTCACCAGGCACCTACCACTTGGGTTCCAGCGTGGATTAGTTCCCTTTTCACGCGTGTTGTTCCTCTGGCTGTGTGACTGCAAGGTACTGGTTGTCACTAGTGGTCCAAATACTCATGCTCTCTCTCCCTTTCCTCCTCAATGAAGACTTTAAGCAAAACTGAGCAACGTTTTGCCCAGCCCAGCAGGATAAATCTGCAGAATAAGAAGCATCTTGAGAGGCTTAAGAGCAGGACTGGTCTTCCAGCTGAAGAGTGGTTTAACTCTCAGCATGGGCAGAGGAAGACTGTTTATACTGAGTCACGCTATGTGGGGCTGTCAGGTAATCTAGGTGATCCTGCGGTGGCAGGGGGATTGGACTAGATGGTCTTTCAAGGTCCCTTCCAATCCCTAATGTTCTGTGATTCTGCAGGCACCTTGGCTGCCAAGCAAGTTCCTTGAGAGGGCACTTGACTTGCTGATTGAGGACTTTACCTGTCTCCCCAGCTCAGAAAGCAAACCCAGGCATCCAAGTTCCACACCTCAGGTTAGAGCTTGTGCGCACTTGTGCATACACAGAGCCAAGTCCACATGCTGCTGTGCTGGTCATGACAAAGCCAAGGCTTTTCTAGCGCTGTTGTAACACACTTGAAGCAAACTAAAAACTCTTACTGGCATCTCAAAATGGGTATTAGCATCTAAAAAAGGGTACATGGTATCTAAAAAGGGGTATTTGCATCTAAAAACGGGTGTTGGCATCTGAAAATTGACGTGACAGCCATACCTGTGGTGCACTCATGCTGTTGGTGTTACAGACTCCACTGCTGTGTGTGAAGGTGACTGCTTCCACGCCTAACCTCAAAGCAAAAAAGAGACCTCCTTACCATGCTGGACTCACCATGTTGGGCTGAATGATAAACTTAGATTGATGTGGAGCTATTCCAATGGAACCTGGCCTGAGGATACAAAGCAGAAAGGCCTATTGAAAAGGTTAAGTCATCAGATGCTGTTGAGAGAATAACAACAAAGCACTTTGGAAAAGGCTGGGCAGGCTGGAGACCAAGGTGCAGCCTCAGAGCATGTGCCAGTTGGTCATCACTGTTGACAACAACAGCATTAAGTTTAGGTGCTCACAGTCTGACAAGTGACAAAAATGGCCTGGGTGCACGTACTGGAGTCTCGCGTGCTCTGAGCAACACGCTGCTCTCCCCACTGCTGGGCTACTAATGCAGCTGTAAATGAACTGAAGTACTTACTGGCTCCAGTACCAAAACAGCGAAGCAGCCTGTAGTCATCTCAGTACTCTTTTAGCTCTCAAATACCAAGGACAAGGACAGCAGAGTTTTGCTACTGAGAGAAAGCTGATCTACCTGTAAACATAAGGCTTTGTTCCTGAGACCTCCAGATACACCATCCTCACACCTCCCAGTGCACAATTTTTAGTCACTTTGGAGCAGAATCACATTTTAATTATCTTTTGTCTCTCCAGAAAGCTCTTTGTGCTTTGGCATGGAACAGTACAGTGAAAACACCAGCAGGAGATGAGGAACGCAGACAAGCTGCTCCACCTTTCACCAGCTCTTGCATCCTCCTTGGCTACAAATGCTACCGCAAGGATGATGCCCAGTACAGGCAGGAGGATTTTGGTTACTGCTAGGTTCCTTTAGGTTTTGGAGCCAAATTAGAGCCTCCTATTTTTCCACTTGAGACTCAAACTTGTGTTGACTCAGCTAATAGAGACATAAGCAGCATTAGTACTGGATACAAACCTCAGCTTTACCGTAGCAGCATCTTTTAGCTTCCTGGTCACTAGCTCGTTTTCTTAGCCACTTCTTGAGGATGAAAATGTGTTTCTTTGGTAGATATGGCAATCTGTCAGAAGAGTTCACCTGTCCTAACACTGACACATCAATAGGAACATTTTCAGCCCTGTAAGCTCTGACCTGCTGAACTGAAAAGGTGATGTCTTTTTGTAGCATCTTTTTCCTTTCCCTCCCTCAATAGGAAATGATTCTCTCAGTCTTTCAATGCTCCCCACCCCAGAC
>VXBP01010744.1:29326-75544 GCA_013400115.1 Rhinopomastus cyanomelas
TGAGAACATATGGGTGAGAGTCTACGGAACGATGCTTGTTCATACATCCTTATGAAATTCTCAGGTTGTTTCTCTCAAAAGAATAGAAAGTGTAAGACATTCTGTTCATGTTTGTTAATTATAAAGTAAACAGAGTAACAAACTGTCCGGAAAGCGTCGACTCGTTTGAAACACAGCCCCTTCTCGTTTCATCTTGCTGAAAGTCCTCTTCCAGTCAGAAACACTCAAGCGATGTACGGCAAGCGGGCATACGGTGTGTGACAGCAGAGGAAGGAAGAAAGAGGCACTTTTGATCGGCTGGTATTCGTGGACTTCCCTTTTTCCTGCGGAGGTCTATGTTTCTGACACTAGATGGTAGTGTTAGCACAGAGAACCACTGTGGTTAGGCACTTGGCAACAAGGCTCCAAGGCAGTGCCCGCCGCTCTCTGCTATGTCATCAGAATTGGTTTCTGCCGCACTTCCAGGATATCTGGGCAAGAGAGAGAAACAAAGAGTCGGAGCAAACTTAGCAGTGTCCTTGGTATAGCTGCGGGATCAGAAAGCATGAAGAACAGGAGGTGCCAGCGTGGACTGCAACACAATCCCCCTGTTATGCTGCTAAGAGAAGTTACAACGCAGGGAGCAAGTGACTGCCTATAAAACACACACACAGAGAATGTTAGAGATTGGAAGGGACCTCGAAAGATCATCCAGTCCAATCCCTCTGCCACAGCAGGATCCCCTAGATCCAGTCACACAGGAACATGGCCAGGTGGGTTTTCAATGTCTCCAGAGAAGGAGACTCTGCATCCTCCCTGGGCAGCTCTTTTCAGTGCTGTTACCCTCACTGAAAAGAATTTCCTTCTCATATTCATGTGGAACCTCTTCTGTTCCAGCTCACACCTGTTGTCCCTTGTCCTATCTTTGGATGCCACTGAGCAGAGCCCGGCCCAATCCTCCTGACACCTGCCCTTTCCATATTTGTTGTGGGGCCCTCAATTCAAGAAAAAGATTGAGGGGCTAGAGCAGGTCCAGAGGAGCAGCGAGGCTGGGGAAGGGACTGGAGGGAAAGACTGATGAGGAGACGCTGAGGGAGCTGGGGGTGTTTACCCTAGAGAAGAGGAGACTCAAGGGGGACCTTCTCCCTCTCTACAACTCCCTGAAGGGAGGTTGCAGTCAAGTGGGGGTCAGGCTCTTCTCCCAGGCAACTAGCACTGGGACGAGAGGGCAGGGCCTGAAGCTGCACCAGAGGAGGGTTAGGTTGGATGTTAGGAAGCTCTTCTTCACAGAAAGGGTTAACAGAGCCTGGACTGGACTGCCCAGGGCAGTGGTGGAGTCTCCATGCCTGGAGGCATTTAAGGACAGACTGGCTGTGACCCTTAGTGCCCTGGTCTGGCTGATGTGGTGATGTTAGGTCCTGGGCTGGGCTGGATGAGCTCAGAGGTCTCTTCCAGCCTCAGTGATTCTGTGAATAATTACGTATTTGACTGAAACACTGTTGAAATCCAACCTGTATTTCAGAGGGTGACTCTTTACCCAAATTTATAACTTTTTCAGAATTGAAATCAATCCCTACATAGAGTGAAAGAGCAAACATAGAAACACCACTTTGCTGTCTGCTATTTTCACCTCCACCCTACCAGCTGCAATCTGCTTTCCTGTAGAGTAAGAACCAGTCTACTTTTGCAACAGGCACAAAGCTCTTAACCTGCAAATGGGGACAAGACTACAACTATTACAGTAGCATCATTACATTTTCTTCTAATCTTTTTCTTCTAATCTCTTCTAGCAGCCAACTGAGCTGTTTAATGAGAGATTTGCCAAGTTAAAGCTCACCTGTTAAAATCCGATGCAATGGCAAAGTGATGTAAGTTAAGTGTGCATAGAGTAGAAAGTTTTCATCTGTCCTGTTCAGCTTCAGCCATGAGCCCACCAGACTGCGTCCTGTTCCAGACAAGGACCGTGACCTCAGATTGGTTGTGTTGTGCAGATCTGTAAAGGCAGAGGATAGCAAGGTGAACATTATTTTATTGGAAAACATTTGAAAGTAAAACAAGTCTACTATTCACTGTCTACAGTGCCCTGTCCTGGGCACTGGGGAGGCCTCCCCTCGAGTACTGGGGGCAGTTCTGGGCCCCTCACTTCAAGAAAGAGATTGAGGGGCTGGAGCATGTCCAGAGGAGCAATGAGGCTGGGGAAGGGACTGGAGGGAAAGTCTGATGGGGAGAGGCTGAGGGAGCTGGGGGTGTTTAGCCTGGAGGAGACTCAGGAGGACCTTCTCTCTCTCCAACTACCTGAAGGGAGGTTGTAGTCAGGTAGGGGTCAGGCTCTTGTCCCAGACAACTAGCACCAGGATGAGAAGGCAGGGCCTGATGCCACATCAAGGGAGGGTTAGGTTGGATGTTAGGAAGCTGTTCCTCAGGAAAGGATGATCAGAGCCTGGAATGGACTGCTCAGGGTAGTGGTGGAGTCCCCATCCCTGGAGGTGTTTAAGGACAGAGTGACTGTGGTACTTAGTTCCCTGGTCTAACTGATGTGGTGATGTCAGGCCATGGGCTGGGCTAGATGAGCTCAGAGGGCTTTTCCAGCCTCAATCATTCTGTGATTCTGTGAAATCTTGGCATTCTTTTATGCACACTCTTTAAAATAGCTCTATTTTTTATTTTTTGTTTCCATTTATGTTTTATTTCCATAAATGTATTGGGCAGTAAAAAACTAAGTAAGAATGTTTGTCATAATGATTAAATACACTAGGATCAGAGCCTGAAAAACAATACTGAGTAGACACTGCAATCACCTACATGGGCTGCTGGATAAATGCCTTGAAGTCTACTCTATCCTGTTGCAACGTCTAGGGGTGAAGCCCCAAAACAAAGACTCCATGTGGACAAGCTGATATTAGAATCACAGAATCCCCATGGCTGGAAAGGACCTCCAGGATCACCAAGTCCAGCTCTCATCCCAACATCTCCCTAACCTCTAGATCATGGCCTCAAGTGCTAAATCTACTAGTTTTTTAAACACCTCCAGGGACAGTGACTCCACCACCTCCCTGGGCAGCCTGGTCCAATGCCTGACAACCCTTTGAGTGCCACCTCAGAGTGCGGTATCTAAGCAAGTAGGAGGATGTCTCCTGCTCAAGTTTGTCTCAATTGTCTATACAAGAGTGGTAGTGAAGTGTTAAACACACGTAGGCGCAGTTGGTCTAGAGTCTTCAAAAAGCTACTCAGCCTGTGAATAACCCCATTAGAGCAGCACTGGTGCTGCACTTCCAGTTGAGCTGCAAACAGTCTGGAATATCCAGTACTGGGGATCCCTTTCCATAGCTCTGCACCCTCTCCAGACAAGTCTATGTAGCTGATATTACTTGTCTCACCTCCTCCATCATCATCTCTGAAGAACTCCTCGCTGTCATTTGCCGAGTGGGACTTTTTCATCTCGGCAATGCAATTCCGGGGAACTTTTCTCTTGAGGGATGGGGAGAAAAAGGATGGGCGATTGTTGCGTTCTGGGGTTGGCGGCGTGCTGAAAGAAGTGACCTGAAAGAGTAATAAAGGAAACATTAGAGGAAGTTTTGTTTCAAAAGTTCTACGCTTCTAATGAGGAATGAGCAGGTAGGTGCCGTGAGGCAGTCACATGGGCGAAAATCATAACCACGGCTGGTGTGTGGCTGTATGTTTGGCCAGCGTGGCCAGAGAATGGCAACTGAACACTCATCTGAGCTTCAACATGCTCAACGAGAAAATATTTGGATATAGCATCACTCTCAAGTGTGACATGATCTCCTCAGCTGATCGCTGTGAAACATCATCATCCCTGTGAAGCAGGATCACAAGGCAATTACTGCACCCGAGATGCTGATGCAAAAGAGAGCTCCACGTACGATTATACGCGCATTGTGTTTCCATACAGGATGAAGCCAAACAAGTCGAGATGCCCCGATGATTTGCTTAGTTTAAGTGATGACAAATACCAGGACACAACTGCGATGGTGAAACGTGAATCTATAGAGACATCCTTCCTTCAGAGCAGTATCACTGAACCACAGTGATAGCCAACCACATCTACTTCAGCAAGAATTAAAAGGTGGTGCTTGTGTGTACCTTTTGCCAGTAATATCCTAACAGTTTCATTTTAAATGAAAAACCCCAAAGCCAGGGATAACTACTTTCCTACTGGATGTGAGCAATTTGTCTCATCTTTCTCCTTCACATGGTTAATTTACCAATCCCATAAAACCTCCTGAGGTGACACCTGTCCATCCAAATGAGGATGGAGGTGACACATGAGTGAGGATCACAGCCAAGGCAACTCGGTGCCACAGGGCAGAAACCCCCTATGTCATACTGCTACTGTTAAAACACTAAAACCAGAAGTATTCTACAACCCAGCTGCTCCTCTCTTTAGGGCACTTGATCTGTCATTTGTGCTTGCTCCTATTTTTACTTTAGTCACCATTCTACTTCACACCTGGAGAGAAAACCAAAAACAACCCATTAAAACCGTAAGAAGCTGTCAAATCTGTTTTATCATAGAATCATTAGGGATTGGAAGGGACCTCGAAAGATCATCTAGTCCAATCCCCCTGCAACAGCAGGATCACCTAGACCAAGTCACACAGGAACACATCCAGGCAGGTTTTAAACATCTCCAGTTTTGACAGTTTCCAGTTGACACTGGAAGTCTGGGAGGCAAAGGTCATGAGGTGCCTCCTGACCTGAGTTCTCCAGGCTGTACCTCTGTGTTGGAAAGCAAGCACAGCTAGTTAACGAGCTTCATTTAACCTTTTAGGAAGCCAGAAATAAAACTCACACAGTCACAGTGAGACATTTAAAAGCAGCCCTGAAAGACCTCTAAACGAGAGAGATAACACAATTACACAGGGAACCAGACTAGAATCCCCCAGCCCAGTTCAGGATGCATCTGAGCAGGTTTTCTGAAGAGATGTTGCCTAATCCCCCTTAACGGAAAATGCCTTCATGGAAAACAACAGTAAGGACCAAATCAGCATCTACAGACTAATTCTACTGGCATTTTACTGTGCTCACATTAAAAATAAGCATATGTATAAGTATGGTGCTGCATTTAGATCTGTAATCTTGCTTTAATATTAGACAGGCTTCAAGCTGGCAGCATTCCTCAATGGCACAACCTCCTAACACTACAATTTCCTGAGAGATTTAGCAAGCAACCTACATAACATACAAATTCCACGTTTCTAGGTGAATCCCATCTTGTACAGCAATTCAATCTATTAATTTTCATAGAAAACAAGGAGAATCATCATTTTCCCTGGCAGCAACATCACTCTTGTTTCAACAAAACACTCCTCCAGAAATATGAATCATCCGTTCATCTCTGCATCCAGTACTTGCTTGAGGGAAACTCTACTAAAAATCCATCTGTGTATCCTGTGCGTGTGTTCAAAGGGAAAGCGAAGTTCACAACCTTGATGTGAGTTCAGTCTATCTGATGCCTCTGGAACAAAGCTGGTTCATGATTAGCTGTGAGTCGGTATTTCTGTCTGCTACTTACTCTCTCATGCACTGGGGAGTCTGGATTTGAATCCTCTTCTGTCCCATACGGTGAAGTGTCGCCAGTAGAAACTCTACTCACTGCCATCTCTGCATGTCCTTTCCCTTGTGGCCCTTTCATTCGGACAAACTCCATGTTGTTGTATTTATAAAAGCCAAAAGACATTCTTTGAGCCATCTTAGCAGCAACGCTCACCTGCAGTGCATCAAGGCAGGAGAGAAAAATCATGTAACATCACCTCCAGGCTTCAGAAATCATGTAACATCATCTCACAGAATGTCAGGGATTGGAAGGGGTGTTGAAAGATCATCCAGGCCAACCCCTCACCACAGCAGGGTCCCCTAGATCAAGTCGCACAGGAACATGTCCAGGTGGGTTTTAAAGGTCTCCAGAGAAGGAGACTCCACAACCCTGCTGGGCAGCCCCTTCCAGTGCTCTGGCACTCTCACCATGAAGTTCCTTCTCACACTAATGTTGAACCTCCTCTTTTGCAGCTCACACCCACTGCCCCTTGTCCTGTCATTAGATTGCACTGAGCAGAGCCTGGCTCCATCCTCCTGACACCCATCCTTTCCATATTTACCAACATTTATGGGATCACCCTCAGTCTCCTTTTTTCCAAGCTCAAGAGACCCAGCTCCCTCAGCCTTTCAGCATCAAGAAGATATTCCACTCCACTATCTTTGTGGCTCTGTGCTGGACTCTCTTCAGCAGTTCTGTGTCTTTCTTCCATTGAGGGGCCCAGAACTGGACACAATATTCCAGATGGGGTCTCACTAGGGCAGAATAGAGGGGCAGAGGAACCTCTCTTGATCTGCTAACCATCCTCCTTCTAATCCATGCCAGGATGTCCTTAGCCTTTCTGGCCACTAGGGCCCATTGCTAGCTCCTGGTTATTCCACTGGCCAAAAGGACCCCCAGGTCCCTTTCTTCTACACTGGTCTCCAGCAGGTCAGTCCCCAACGTATACTTGGTACTTGGGGTTGTTCTTCCACACCATTAAGCCCAAAGCATAAAGAACCAACCCATACACAACTAATGTGCATCTCATTGCTCACCACAAAACCCTGACTGCTTTTGAACCTTCTCTCAACAGACAGAAGTCCTCCACTTCCAGTTAATAGAACTGAACTGAAAACTGTGCTGAGAACTGAAAAAAGGAAGAGCCCAATATGAAAACAGTCAAGGTTTTACCAAGTGAAACAAGTAGGATTTAAGCATTTTATCACAACTTTCAGCAGTTTATGACCTGAAAGGGTCAAGATGCTCATCATGTCACACAACTCGTATCGCACTAAGGTTTAATACGACTGAAATTACTTAACAATCAAAAGCACAGAGGGGTTAATTTAGTTCATAGAATCATTAGGGATTGGAAGGGACCTCAAAAGATCATCTAGTCCAATCTTCCTGACACAGCAGGATCACCTAGACCAAGTCACACAGGAACACATCCAGGTGGGTCTTAAACACCTCCAGTGAAGGAGACTCTACAACCACCCTGGGCAGCCTGTTCCAGTGCTTTTAGTTCTGCTACAAGAATGGTTTCGAGCTTTGCCTTTGGCCATAATTGAGTGTTTGAAGAGTTAAGGATTTTATTTCATCTAACAAAACAAAATGAATTAGCTGTGTGGTCAAAGGAATCATTCCCAGGCTATGAGGTGATGTGGCTACACCAAGTACTGCCTTTCCATTGCAGGGCTTTCTTCTCACGTTGTCTTTAGCGAGTCTGCATTTTCATGATGAGTTTTAGTAACTCTCCTGATGAGTTGTAATAACTCTCTTTAAGATTGCATGCAGCACTAAGATGATGGTGGAATAGAGAAACAAGTCATGTTTTCTCCTAACTACTCAAAGAAGTGTGTGACTACTCATGTAACACAGGAATAACAGCAATTATTCAGGATCTCTCCTAACATGGGTAGGAATAAAGTGAAATGTAGTTTACCGTCACAACTGGGGGGATTGGACTAGATCTTGCAAGGTCCCTTCCAATCCCTAATGTTATGGTGAATCTGTGAACTGTTATTGTGGGGATTTCTTGTTTTGATCTTTCAGACTGTCTTAATGAGGAACTTGGAGAAGTTTATGGGCTCTTGCACTCCTGACTTGAATCCCAAGTACTGAATTTGAAGGAGAAACTGCTGGCACTTCCTGTTGCTGTGGGAAAGCAGAGACAGCTTGTTTCTGTGGCAGTGACTACAGCAGCCTTATGAGACTAGCCCTGAGTATAAAACACATTTTACACATAGCAAAGCAGTTACCATGCCTTCTGAATTAATTGTATGTTAATTATATAGAGGTCATACCTGCAACCTTTAAAGATACTGAAGGAGCTCCCAGAACTCCTGTGTCCCGCTCTGGACTACTTATCAACTTCACTCTTTTGGCAAACACTAGAGGAATATTCATATCCAGATATTCTCCCAATGACAGGACAAGGGGCAATGGATGTAACCTGGAACATAGGGGGTTCCATACCAATATGAGAAGGAACTTCTTTACGGTGAGAGTGCCAGAGCACTGGAAGGGGCACACTGTCACTGCCTGTGTGTTGTTAGTATTTATTGGTCTAATTCCTCTCTGTTTTTCCCTCTTATTTCGCCCGGAATGATTTAGCAGCCGCCAACAGGTAAGTGGGGAGGTTACTGGGAGGGAAGGTTTTAAGGTAACACAGACACTGTGTGCGAGGCAGGAGTGTGAAGTGGGTTCTGGAAAGAAGAAGTGGTGTGAAGGCCAGATACCATTCGACACGGTGTTCTGAGCTGCTGTGCATTTTCATTTGGGCTCTGCGTTTCACCTGCAAAGTCTCACCCAGGGGGGCTGTGGAGTCTCTTTCTCTGGAGACCTTTAAAACCCACCTGGACATGTTCCTGTGTGACTTGATCTAGAAGATCCTGCTGTGGCAGGGAGATTGGACTGGGTGATCTTTCGAGGCCACTTTCAACTCCTAATGTCTTTGATTCTGGGTGATTCTGTCAAAGTACTAGCTTTCAGACAACTGTCAAAGCCAAGAAAGAGACTACAATGCAGATGATCTAACAGAAAAAAAAAGCTAACAGCCTCAGCAGCAAAGAAAAACCAACATCAGAGTATTATTTCAACTAAGGACGCTGTCTTCTAGAAGCATCTTACCCTGTTGTCATAGACCTTCTTGAGTGCTTCATAGCGGATGGACCCTTGAAAAATTACCCCTTGGAACGTGTTGCTTTTGTCACTGGCCACCAGC
This sequence comes from Rhinopomastus cyanomelas, assembly GCA_013400115.1. Lineage (NCBI taxonomy): Eukaryota > Metazoa > Chordata > Aves > Bucerotiformes > Rhinopomastidae > Rhinopomastus > Rhinopomastus cyanomelas. The sequence continues at coordinate 38,071 of VXBP01010744.1, forward strand.
TCCACACAGACCATTTCTCCTTCTCCCACAGTCATGTCACTGAAAACCTGCCAAGAACACAAGATGAATCACTTCAAGGGGAAACTGCAGCTAAGTTCAAATACATTGAGATCCTCATGATTGACCTTCGACCCAAAGTGGTTTGAATGTAAATAGCAAAAAACAAGGGATCTGTAGTCTTCATTCAGCCTTCCAAAACAACCAGACTTCAGGCAGTGCACATGGCAGCTACGTAAAATAGTTCTCACATCAACCTGCATTGCTTTAGTCCATCATAAAGACAGATGCCCAAACTCAGACTTAAAACTTGAAAGAATGGAGGTTAAATAAAATAAAACTACTAGAAGGTGACCCCCAATTAGCCAAGAACATTTGTTCAGAAGGTTGAAGAAAACAGTTAATCAGAACTTAACGCTAGAATAGGACAAACTTTTGCTGCTGCAACAAAGAACTCACCTCTTCAAAGCTGTCAATCATGAAGAATATGTTGGGGTAGCTGATCTTTGACTCCTCTCCTTTGCTGTCCATTGGGTGTTTGCTAGGAGATGCAAACACTTGCTGAGAAAGATATGGAAACCCCCCCGCCCCATATTCTCAGTTAAACGTGCTCCGGGAATAGACACACTGAATACAAGGCAAACAAAACCAACACACAATGGTCCTACCCTGCTTGCTCAGTCGTTTCACTTAAGACTAGAGATGCTGCACAATCTGCAGGCCAAGCTGAGCTGGTTTCCCAGTTCAGCCCAGTTTGCAATAATGACGCTTGTAAAATTCTTGAGTGTTCACGTGCAAGCTATAAAACACTAATTGCTGCAGGTAGATATCCCTGTGTGCTCCTGATCTCTCATCATCCCATTCTACGGCAGAGCCAACGTATCCTTTTCATTAACAGAGAAAACCACCTTGAGCTGCCTTTAAGTTACTTCAACGAGCTGCAAATGCACATATAACAAGAAAGTCACCATGAAGTAGCTGAACTACTTGTTCACACAATGAATTCCAGTGCTGCTGTTTGCTTAGTACCATGGCAAGGTCAACACAAGTCAGTAATGAGAAGCAGGGTACTCAGGAGGATGAGTATTTGATTTCTGATCCTCATTTTCTGGTTCTTTCCTTATCCACTGTACTTCCACTTGCATGTTCCTTCTCTGAAGCAGTTCCTGAACTCCTCTCATTCACTCCTCAAATCAACGAGTGCTTTAACAGCTAAGGTTTTAGACTGTATCATTCCAACAAGATTAACAAGCAGTTAAAGAGGAAGAATAATTAATACCAAGAAGCTTCCACCTCTTTTTATAAACAAAGCTTTGAATTAAAGAAACCTACCAAATCGTAGCCCTCTGTGGGGGCTGGACTTGATGACCCCTCCAGGTCCCTTCCAACCCCTAATGATCTGTATCTGTGTGAGAGTGTTGGAAGTTATGAATTTTGTGGAAGACAACTCAGAGTGAAATCTGGACTTGCAAACAGTGGCAAAATCAGTAAGAAATCAAAGGCTTTCATCAGTGGTGGAATGAGGTGCCTCAACAGCACCAAGACGGGAATGATGTGCCTGACTACAGCTCAATTACAATAATCAGCATCACTAGTTTTACTTGTAGGCAAAGCAATGACTGGTTTATAATGGTAAAAGAACAGTAATGGGGATTAAACAGCACTGGTGTCTTTTAGGTAAAGCCATGCAAGCAGTGGAATGAGCTACAGGAATGGTAACGCCTGGGAGAAACAGCCTTTAAAGGCCAAGAGGATCAATTGAAACAAGATTTTTCTGCCAGCTAGAAGTCGTTGCAAATCTGCTGGGAGCTGAGCAGAGAAGTCTTGGGTGTCCTGCCCTCTGCTTTTTATTATTCAGTCTCTTCCACTATGCTAACTGCTGGATTAACTGCACACAAGCAAGTGATAAAAACCTTTGGCGTGGAGATGGAAGGAGGAAGTAGCATAAGGAAAAACCCCAAGAATCTCATAAAACAATACAAATAGGAACTGCCTACCATTTAAGAGAGCACTGCATTACACATTTACCCTGAAGGCTGATCATAACTCTGCTCTCACACGATTTCAAGTTGACCATTAGATTGGTTAACAGAGGAGCACATTCCTTCCCAGCACCCGCCCCCCATATCCAGTAGACAAAGATAGCAATCTTGACAGCGCGCAGAGGTCTCTACAGACAGGCTGTAAAGGACATTTAGATCTCACATTTAGATGGCTGGAAGAAAATATCATTAGAAAAAGACTTGAGATGCTTCACAAGGATCCATTTGTCACAGCTCAGCCTGGTTTTGACAGTTTACACAGTTTATTAGGGTTGGAAGGGGCCTTCAAAGGCCATCAGGTCCAACTCTCTTGCTCAGAGGAAATATCAGGTAATTTTAGATGCCAGTATTTCATCCACAGTAATAGCAGAGTAATCTCACCTGAGATTTCTTTTTGTGAATGTGAATATCTCCTCCATCAGAGCGTGTGCACACAGCACATGTCACCACATAATCCAGCTACAAGCAGACAGAGAAAGAAGGGTCTTGGGTTAGAAAAACACCACATTCATGTGTAGTAAACAGAACACCTTCTGTCTCAAGTCTGGCTAAAATTAAGATGTTTTGGTATTGCCTTTTTTTTTTTCCCCCCCTCACAGAATCAGAGAATAGTTGAGGTTGAAAGGAACTTCAGAGATCACCAAGTTCCAACCCCTCTGCCACAGGCAGGGACACATCTCACTAGACCACATTGACCAGAGTCCCATCCAACCTGGCCTCGAACACTTCCAGGAATGGAGTACCCACAGCTTCTCTGGGCAACCTGTTCCAGTACCTCAACACCTCTCAGAGTGGATGTTTTCTTAAGATCAAAACTTCTTCAGTCTCTGCTACAGTGAAACTTGTACAACTTTCAAGTCTGTGTTTAACTTAATGTAAGTACACTTAAAGGTAGAAATGGAAAAGATATTCTCCCTTCAATAAGAGAAAAAATAGAAATGCTCAAGAACACAAGCAACCTTGTCAATCTAATTTGTGTGTTTTCTGCAGGAAAGTTTAAAGCTTGGGTTTTAAAAGTAGAGAAGTGTCTGCTCCCCCACTCCTCCCCTATTCTCCCTGCTTGGTGACTTCTGCTGCTTTCTTCGCTTCTCTCCATCTTGGACTGTTGGGAGCTGCATTGCTGCTGCTGAGAGAATGTTATCGCTCCTCAGGGTGAAGAGAATTTATGGTGAGTGGGAAGTTTTGCCTGGACCTCAAGAGACTGAGAATTCTGAAGTTTGAAGATTAATAAGCATCAAGACTGAAGTGAGACAACTGCTGTGATTTCAGAGAGAAGCAGGAACTGTCTGTAATGAAGAGGTTTTGGACATTTCATCTCAGTTCAGTGTAGGAGCAGTGTGATGAAACACTGTCTATATCTTGTGGGGTTGTTCTTCTCTGATGTGAGGAGGGGATGGTAGTGAATTAAAATGTCTTGGTGCCATTCTCCTCCAAATTCAGTCAGTTGTTTCGCTGCCTGCAGATCCATCAGTGGGTTTGTTAACCCATCTCTTTGTGTCTGACACTTTAGCCAAAAGCCCTTGGTTGAAATATAGTCAGGGTCTCTGAACCACTGTGTTAGTGGCAACCCAGATAAGGACCCACAACACTACTACTACACCACCCTAACAAACCTCCAGTGAGAGGTCAGAACCCATTGACGTAGTCTGCCAAACAACCTGCAAAAGCTTGGAAGGTGTAAGCATGAGAGCTGTGGACAGTGATGCTCAGCTGTAACATCTCTGAATTTTGACTAGAGCAAACGTATTCTGGTTTTATTTGACATCAAATTAAGTCAAAAACTGCTCTCTGCAGAGGAGTTACAACTTCTCTGCCTTTCCACTCAGATCCCTCTCTTAGCTGCACCAGTAGTATGACCTCTAACACAAATTTTTCTTGTCCAACAGCCTTGTACACTCTCAACGTCTACTGAACCTGACAAAACCTTCCATTTTGCAAACTGTTTGATACAGAGGGTAAGACTCATCCCAGTTTCATTGACTATATGTGATTTTTTTTGAGGAAAGCTCTTAGGATTCTGCTGGAAAATGATAAACATCTCAGTTTACATGTGTTTAGACTGTGAAAGGCTACATTAAAACCATGTATATTCTTTATACACTTCAAATCCCTCATGCGCAGGAGGAACAGGGACAGATAAAAGCCTACCCTGAAACCTCTCCAACATAAATGCCCATGAAAATTAGACAAACACCACTGTTACCTTCTGGAGGATGAGGTTCAAGTAGACACTCTCTTCCCAGTCAATGTCAGGGTCCCCCAGGCCAGGAAGCTTCTTAGAATCTCTCCGGTAAACTTCAACTTCAACCTGCTAAGAAAATATCATATCTCCTTGAAAAATAGTACCTAAAGGGACCTACATGCAAACAGAAAACTGACAGGAACAGGCTGCTCAGGGCAATTGGGGGAGACACCACCACTGGAGGAATTTAGACTATGTAAATCTGGTGCTTAGGGAAGGTGGCTTAGTGATGACTTGGCAGAGCTGGGTTGAAGGTTGGACATGATAATCTTAAAGGTCTCTTCCAACCAAAGAGATTCTGTGATGCCAGAAGCCTTACGTCATGTAACTCCCTAATATCAAGATCAGGTTTTGTTGATTCCGTTGATCAACTCAAGTGGAAAGCTTTGTATGGAAGAAGTGAAGCTGTGGGGACAGGAGATGTGAGGGACAAGGGCAAAGAAAGGCAGATCTGTGCAGAAGAATCTCAGCTTTAGACAGTAGCTTCATTTATTCCTTATGAAGGGCATGTTTTATCAAAATTGGAATAAATACAATTTGCCATTTGCACTTGTATCCTCTTCTCTTCTTCTGGACCCAAACACCTCCCCAGGGCAGTTGTGGAGTCCTAATTCCTGGAGGTGTTTAAGGACAGACTGGATGTGGCCTTTAGTGCCGTGGTCCAGCTGATGAAAACATCCTAACTCATCCCAGACAGCAGAAACGACTCTACCAGTTATTTCTATACCAGTGTATTATCTAGCAACTAAACTCTAGCCATGCTAAAGGAACTGAGATCAATACAAAACTGGACTTGATGTAGCATACAGAGTAAACCAGAAGTTTGACAGAATCATAGAATTACTGAGGCTGAAAAAGCCCTCTGAGCTCATCCAGCCAAGCCTACGACCTAACATCACCTCATCAGCCACAGCAGGGCACTAAGTGCCACAGCTAGTCTGTCCATAAACACCTCCAGGGATGGCAACTCCACCACCACCCTGGGGAGTCCATTCCAGGAGCTGGTCACCCTTTCCATGAAGAAGGGCTCCCTAACATCCAGCCTAACCCTCCCTTGGCAGCTTCAGGTCCTGCCCTCTCATCCTGGAGGTAGTTGCATGAGAGAAGAGCCTGATAACTACCTGACTACAACCTCATTTCAAGCAGTTGTAGAGAGGAAGAAGGTCCTCCCATGAGTCTCCTCCTATGTAAAACCTACATAGGCACTGTAAAAGTAGCTTTCTTGGTTGTCAACAAGGCTTTTCCTTCAGTTAAGTCCCAATCCAAAACTCAAGTGGTAAGTACTAAGGTTTTATGTTTCACAGAATCACAGAATGGCCAGGGTTGGAAGTGACCTTAAAGATCATCCAGTTCCAACCCCCCTGCACAGGCAGGGACACCTTCACTACAGCAGGTTACTCAGGGTCCCAGACAACCTGGCCTTCAACACTGCCAGGGGTGGGGCAGCCACAGCTGCCTTGGGCAACCTCTTCCAGCATCTCAGCACCACCACAGCAAAGAATTTGTTCATGTGCAACCTCAATCTCCCCTCTTAATTAAAGTCTGGAACCCTCTCCCTTTGGCCTCTGGCTACCACCTGTGTCGAAAACCCTCCACCAGCTCTCTTGTAGCCCCTTCAGATGTTGGAAAGCTACTATAAGGAGGCCCATATTCACTATATTTAGCAAATAATTTCACACATCACAGAATTATTTAGGCTGGAAAAACCTCTGAGCTCATCCAGGCCAGCACAGGACCTGACATCACCACATCAGCCAGACCAGGCCACTAAGGGCCACAGCCAGGCTGGCCTTCAGCACCTCCAGAGATGAGGAGTCCACCACTGCCCTGGGCCTAATCACCCCTTCTGTGAGGAAGGGCTTCCTAATACCCAAACTACCCCTCCCCTGGCAGCTTCAGGCCCTGCCACTAGTTGCCTGGGAAAAGACCTGATCCCTACCTGACTACAACCTCCCTTCAAGGAGCTGGGGAGGGGGAGAAGGTCCCCCGAGTCTCCTCTTCTCCAGGCCAGACACTCCCAGTCCTGCAGCCTCTCCTCATCAGACTTTCCCTCTGGTCCCTTCCCCAGCTTCATTGCTCCTCTGGACCCGCTCAATCGCTCTTGAAGTGAGAGGCCCACAACTGCCCCCAGTACTTGAGGGGAGGCCTCCCCAGTGCCCAGTACATGGGTAGAATGACGTCCCTAGTCCTTCTGGTCACGCTATTCCTCATAGAAGCCAGGATGCCATTGGCCTTCTGGGCCACCTGGGCACCCCGCTGGCTCCGGTTCAGCCGGCTGTCAAGCGGCACTGCCAGGTCCCTCTCTCCGGTAGGCATTCAGGATTGACAACTTAGTAAACAGAAGACTGACCTCTAAGAGCCCAGACATCAACAAACAGGAGAGCTGTCAAAACCTCACCGAGTTCCCAGGAACAGAAACCATCGTGTGAATTTCTGCAAGTGGGCGCTGGCAGCGCTGCCTAAACGACGGGAAACACCTCCCTTAGCGAGCGTTGCATTATATTTACACACAAACCACACAGTCAATGTGGGTCTAATTTTAGCTGTCTATAGAATATACATAAGTTTTTAAAAGTAATTAATTTTTTGCATATTACTTTTCAAAAAGAAAATCAAAACACCATTCTGTGAGATTCTGGGCTTAATTCACGTTGTTATGTTTGTCCTAGACTTATGAAATCAAATGGACTGGAGGTCTTGTGGGACTTCAGGCAGCTAATTTGTCCCAAGAAAACAAGACTGAGCTGGGACTCCAGGAGACACTGTGTTTCATTCCAAGTCTGCTGCTTATTTACTTGGCTGTGCCTCTCCTCTCTGCTTGTTTATCTGACTAGATGAGCCATGCTTTCCTAGAACCATGACAATCTATTAATAGAAAGAGCTGTGTAAACACTAATGATTTACTCTCAGTGAAATCCAACAGCCAAGCTGGGTATTTACTCACTCAAATCAAGATGATGACCCTTCATCAAGCCAATATAGAATCATAGAATCATTAAGGATTGTACCAAGGTGAAAGAACAATTCCATTAGGAGGTGTCCATGCCACTCAGCAGGACATCCCTACAGAACTTGTGCTCCTTTTCCACCTTCTAGGTATTTCACAAGTACTCCAATGATCTGGTAGCAGCACAGTGCTGGTGCACACACTCTTATTAATCACTGAGGATTTTCATAGAATGGCCAGGTTTGGAAGGGACCTTAAAGATCATTTAGCTCCAACCCCCCTGCCTGTGCCGTTCTATGACACCTACAGCAGATTTCTCAGGGTCCCAGCCAACCTGGCCTTCAACACTGCCAGGGATGGAGCAGCCACAACTGCCTCGGGAAACCTGTTCCAGCATCTACCCACCCTCACAGCAAAGTATTTGTTCCTCATGTCCAACTTTCATCTCTCCTCTCCAAGTCTGCAACCCTTTCCTCTTGGCCTCTCCCTACCACCCATGTCAAAAGCTCTACCCCAGTTTTCCTGTAGCCCACATCCTTCAGAGATTGGAAATCTGCTAGAAGGTCACCTGGGAGCCTCCTCTTCTCCAGGCTGAACAACCCCAACTTGCTCAGCCTGTCCTCAGAGCGGAGGTGCTCCAGCCCTCTGATCGTTGGAGTTGCTTTCCTCTGGACACCTTCCAGGAGCTTTATATCCTTCTGTTGGGGACTCCAGAACTGGTCCCAGTACTCCAGGTGGGGTGTCACAAATGCAGATAGAGGGGGAGAATCAGCTCCCTCAACTGACTGCCACTGCTTCTTTTGATGCAGCCCAGCACATGGTTGGCTTTCTGCACAGAAATGTGACTGCACACTAAGTAACTTGCACTCTGTTCCCTTGTCTGTCCTTTCCAGCTCTGCATGTACCTGTGGCACCGAAGTATTGAACCATCCTAACAAAAGGAACCGTGTGCAGCTCTGTGACCAGATACCACAGGGGTCAGTACTGGGTCTGGTCTTACTTAACATGCTCATGGACAACCTGAATGAGGACTCCAACTAGATACAGGCTTCCAGCTAGACTCTATCCCACACTTTTATTAGTCTGCCCTGTAGCAAAAGGGTTATGCCAACCATACTAAATTATCTTTCTAAACTCACAGACCAAAGAATTTTGGATGTGGCATTCAAGCTTTAATAAGCTATAGGAAAACATAGAAGTCTAAATGAGGTCTCTTATTTAAGAAATTAAAAAAGAGATTAATTTAAGACATGGACAAGAGAAAAATCCTAGTCTTCTGATAGAATGCAAATGATAAATGGCATTCATCTTTTATGTTTTACTGTCAGTGTAGCCCTGAAACACTTCAAATTCCAGTTGGCTTGCTCCTCACAGTATGGAATAAAAGGAAAACAACCCCTTGCATATCCCCTTATGCCTTTCAGCTTCTTATTTAATCAGAAGTTGTAACAACCATGTGTTTTGATTAGGACTCACTAATATATACAGCTAATTTAATACTCTGGTGATGGAAAAAGGAAAGGTTATATTGATTTCTGCATCTGAAAAAAACCTACAAATAAAAAAATCGTTCAACTCCATGACCCTGACTAATGCAGACAATATGTGATGGTGTTTTTGCCAGTAGGTGTCAGATCTGACACTAGCAGATACTAGAATCACAGAATCATCCAGGCTGGAAAAGCCCTCTGAGCTCATCCAGCCCGGCCTATGATCTAACATCACCTCATCAGCCAGGGCACTAAGGGCCACAGCCAGTCTGTGCTTAAACACCTCCAAAAATGGTGACTCCACCACTGCCCTGGGCAGTCCATCACTCTTTCCATGAGGAAGGGCTTCCGAACATCCAACCTAACCCTCCTCCCTTGGCAGCTTCAGGCCCTGCCTTCTCATTCTGTTGCTAGTTGTCTGGGAGAGGAGCCCAACCCCGACCTGACTGCAACCTCCCTTCAGGGAGTTGTAGAGAGGGAGAAGGTCCCTCCTGAGTCTCCTCTTCTCCAGGCTCAACACCCCCAGCTCCCTCAGCCTCTCTTCAAATCAGTCTGGTACTTTCTGGATCATGCAGAGAATCCCATGGGCAGGGTGCATCCCTAGTCCTGTTACATAGAGAAGCTGCAGAAAGGGCACTATCATTGACAGAGTATGTTAGAAAATGCCCCTGGGATATTTAACTGTATTTACACAATTTTTAACTGTATTTAACTATGGAACATATTATTAAAATTAAAAAAAAGTAAAGATTTAGATGTCATAGGAACTTTCTTCTTAGGATTTTTAAGGTCCCTTCCAACTGTGGCCATTCTGTGACTCTATGGTTACAGCTACTGTGATTTCCAGTGGCAGAAACTGTAGAGAACAATGAGTAAAAAGCCCTCAAAATGAAAATAATTCTGACTTCCTTTTCCCAGCTGAGGGAAAGTTGCACCTGATCTTCCTGGAATGCACTCTGGAGCCCACATACGGGCAGCTTCATGTCCAGTAGCCATGGCAACTTGACACCCACCTTAACTATAAAGCTGAAACAAAGACTGCAATAACACAGCTGGGGAGTGTTTTGTGCAAGGGGCAGTTTGACTACAAACAGTCTCCATTTCTAAAAATCTGCTTCAATATTATAACTTTGAATTATTCTCCCAACCAATTAGTATAATCAAAACCCAAACTAACAGAACAAGCAGTAAGTGATCTAAAAAACTGACCAGCTTCTAGTGTCTCTTGATAAATCCTAACAGCAAGAAGGTATCTCAGCCTCAAGTATCTTACAGAGGTTGCTTCAAAGGTCCAGATGGGACAAGTGCTCATCCTTTCCATGATGCAATTACCCAGGAGAGTCTATTCATAGCTTTGGATTCTTTCTTCCATTTGTTGGCATGAGGAATTACTAACTTCAACTTCTCATTCATAGAATCATAAGGGATTGGAAGGGACCTCGAAAGATCATCTAGTCCAATCCCCCTGCCACAGCAGGATCACCATTCGTGACCTTCAGGCAAGGAACTGCTGTCCAGATCATCCCAAAAGGTGGTATTTATGCTCTTTGCAGCAGGCTGATATTAGGTTTGAAATTCAACTTGGAAGACTTACTGCAAATTCTACGTGTTTGTAGGCAAGGGTACGGGAGGGTGTTTATAGGTGGAATAAGAACCTTAAAGAATGGCAGTGGATTGTAGTCTTTTTATCACCCAAGTTACAGGATGGCTGATGATACATGAAAGGTGCTGCCTGGGAGAGGAGCCCAACCCTGACCTGACTACAACCTCCCTTCAGGGAGTTGGAGAGAGAGAAGGTCCTCCTGAGTCTCCTACAGGCTAAACAGCCCCTATCTCACTCAGCCTCTCCACATCAGACTTTCCCTCCAGTCCCTTTCCCAGCCTCACTGCTCCTCTGGACCCACTCCAGCCCCTCAATATCTTTATTGAAGTGAGAGGCCCACAACTGCCCCAGTACTTGAGTACCCAGTGCACATCAGTGCCCAGTATAGGAAGAGAATTACCTCCCTAGTCCTGCTGGCCACACTATTCCTGATCCAAGCCAGAATGTCATTGGCCTTCCCAGGCCACTTGAGCATCCTGCTGGCTCCTGTTCAGCTGGTTGTCACCCAGCACTGCCAGGTCCCTCTCTGCCAGGTCACTCCCCAGCCACTCATCCCCCAGTCTGTAGCTGCAGGGGGTTACTGTGGCCCAAGTGTAGGACCCTGCCCTTGGCCCTGTTAAACCTCATCTTGTTGAACTTTGCCCACTGACCCAGCCTGACACCTACAGCAGGTTACTCAGGGCCCCAGACAACCCAACCTTCCACACTGCCAAGGATGGGGCAGCCACAACTGCCTTGGGCAACGTGTTCCAGCATCTCAGCACCCTCACAGCAAAGAATTTGTTCCTCATGTCCAACCTCAATCTCCCCTCTTCAAGTCTAGAACGCTTTCCTCTTGTCCTCTTGCTACCACCTGTGTCAAAAGCTCTCCCCCAGCTTTCTTGTAGCCCCCTTCAGACACTGGAAAGCTGCAACAAGAATGATCACACAGAAGTCAACGAGTGCTGCAGAAGTTCAGAAGAAAATGTGATTACATAAAACATTTCTATTTGGCATTAAAAAGCACAAAAAATATCACATTATAAAAATTGAATTAATATTTTCTCAACTTGCAATTGTGGAACTGGACAGATGTGTTCAGGAGAAAAAGCCACTAGAAGAAGAATCATTAGTGTGATATATCCTGTTATTTTTTTAGTCCTGAGGATTATTATTCATTAAGAAGGTTAAAACAGGCTATGGTTTCATCATAGTCAGTGAGGTTCAGCATGGTTCCAAATGACTTAATCAGCTTTTCTCAGGCAAAGAGGTAGAGCTTTGCTGTCTTTCCACAGTTAATTTGGGATTTCAAAGAGCAAGATTGCTAGGCTGACTGCTGCTCTTCCTTCTAACAATCAAACAGAACTTAAGTTCTTCAGGGAACACGATGATCATGAACTAGACAGCTTGGGGACTTTCTCTTGTTCAAAGAGGAAAAACCCCACACATCTGTGAAGAAGAGTGCAGCAAGGCTTTATGGCTTTGTTCTTTGAACAAAGCTCTGAGCAAGAGACGCTAAAACCCTAGTCTTGCACCACTTTGTTAACCAACCTTCTGGTACCCACCAGAGACTAATGCACAGTAGAATCACTAGGGATTGGAAGGGACCTCGAAAGATCATCTAGTCCAATCCCCCAATAGTCAAAGGCTGAGGATAACAGAGGTAACAAGACCCACAGACCAATGGTTTCATCACCTGTTCACTGAATAAGTGCTGTTGCAGACTGAGCTTGAAAACAGCCAAGTCAATTCACAAGTAGCCTGTCTTCTCTCCCATTTCTTTTCCTTCTGATATCTAGACCTACAAAACTATTCCCACTACTCAGGTCTGCTGTAATTCATTACAACCTGTCATTTACACAGGGGTTGGAAGGGACCTCCAGGGGTCATCAAGTCCAACCCCTCACTCAAGCAGGATCATAAAACCTAAGACAGGTCACAGAGAAATACATCCAGATGGGTCTTGAAAGTCTCCAGAGAAGTAGACTCCACAACCTCCCTGGGCAGCCCCTTCCAGTGCTCTGTAACCCCTACAGTGAAGAAGTTCTTCCCCATGTTGAGGTGGAACTTCCTGTGCTCCAGCTGACATCCATTGCTCCTTGTCCTATCAAGTGAAAAGAGATTGTCTCTTCCTTCTTGACACCCAGCCCTCATGGATTTATAGACACTGATGAAGTCCCCTCATAATCTTCTTGCCTCCCAGCAAAAAAAGTCCCAGGTCTCTCAATCTCTCCTCATAAGGCAGGTGCTCCAGTCCCCTAACCACTGCTTGAGCTTATTGCCAGCTCACGGTCATCCTGCAGTCCACCAGGACCCCCAGGTCCGTTTTCCTACGCTGGTCTCTAGCAGGTCAGTTCCCACCCTATACTGGTACTTGAGGTTGTTCTTGCCCAGATGCCAGACTCTACACTGCCCTTATTATAGTTCTTTAAATTTCTCCCTGCCCAGCAGCTCTTCCAAAGACCTTGTGTTTGCTTACTATGTGCAAAAAACTAAAAACCCTTCCCTGAAAAGTACAAGAGACAGCAACATCCAATATTTAAACCTTACATTTCTGCCAGATGCTGAGCTCAGGTTGTCAAATCTCCCAAGCAGACAGATGGTGACAGTGAATGAGAGATCCAGCTCTGAAAATGATGTGAGCTTCAGTGGGAGTCACTTAGCTTTGGAAGTTAACTGGTCTCCCACCACAGCCAATGTTTGCTGTGTCAGGTCCAGATGCACAGCAACGTGTAAATTATGGCTCCTATTCAGTCTTGTTTCTGAAGCTGCAGCCACAACATCAAGAGCTTGAGCTTTTTGAAGACTTAGGAGTCTAAATGACTACCTCATGCACTTGGCTTCAACTCCACTCCTCCATATTTATAGGAAACTGAACAGGACCTACTCCAAATTCTAGGCAAGCTCGGAATCATAGAATCACAGAGTTAATGAGGCTAGAACAGACCTCTGAGATCATCCAGCCCAGCCTACGACCTAACATCATCACAGCAAGTAGACCATGGCATCAAGTGGGACACCCAGTCTGTCCTTAAACACCTCCAGGGATAGGGACTCCACCACTGCCCTGGGCAGTCCATTCCAGTGTCTGAGCACCCCTTCTGTGAGGAAGGGCTTCCTAACATCCAACCTAACCCTCCTGAGCAGCTTCAGGCCCTGCACTCTAATCCTGGTGCTAGCTGCCTGGGAGAAGAGCCTGACCTCCATCTGACTATAACCTCCCTTCAAGGAGCTGTAGAGAGGAAGGTCCCTCACAAGTCTCTTCTCCAGGCTAAACACCCCCAGCTCCCTCAGCATCTCCTCATGGGATTTTTCCTCCAGTTCCTTTCCCAGCCTTGCTGCTCCTCTGAACTTGCTCCAGCCCCTCAATCTTTTTCTTGAAGAGAGGGGCCCCTGTACTCAAGGAAAGGCCTCACCAGTGCCCAGCACAGGGCAAGAATGACATCCCTAGTCCTGCTGGCCACACTATTCCTGAAGGGGTATTCTGAGGCTTAATGGTGTATGAGAAGAGAGAAGCTAAAGTGATACCACATCAATATCAGAAGGAAATACTTCATGGTAAGTGTGACAGAGCACCAACAGGGGTAGCCCAGGGGATTTGTGGAGTCTTCTTCTATGGAGACGTTTAAAACCCACCTGGATATGTTCCTGTGCAACTGGATCTAGGGGATCCTGCTGTGGCAGGGGGATCCCAATGTGGCAGGAAGTTCCTTTCCAATCCCTAATGTTCTGTGGTTCTATGATCCTAATGGATGGAGCCCACAAATCCTTACAGCAGTTCTGCTCTGGCACAGAGCACATTAAAAGCTTCTTTCTTGTTTCACCCTTACATACATAGTTTAGCTATTAGCTGAGAAGAAAAGCAAGGATACAGTAGCTTACACCAGGATGTCGACAGACTCTTTCAAAATGCCTTTAAAAATACAATTTATGGGGGCAAAGAAGCTTACCTGCCATCACTATCAGACTGAGATTTACTACTTCAAGCTGTTGGCACTAAGCTGCATCCAAAGACCTTCTCATTCAGCCTTAAAATTGAACAGAGCCTCTAATCTTGATGCTATCAGGGTTTTCTTCCCACTTCTCTTCTATTACTCTTCAACTTAGAATCAACTGCTACTGCTGAAACTCTTCAGCTCCAGTAAGCACAGAATAAAACCCCACAAGTAGGAATGACTTTAAATGACAGATGACAGCCATCGAAACCTGAAAATGGTCTGATAAATCAGTGTTTGTTTGCCACTGACATGAATCATCACTCCACAGGATGCAAATGATGTGAACATGCCACGTGAGCTCATCACCTCAGAGAATAAACACCCTCATTGTCAGCTTTCACACAAACAGCCCCTCCCCGCTCAATACACTGGTGGTTGTCATTGTCATCAGTCCTGCAGATCACTGTGCTCAAAGCTCTGCACATCTTCTTTTTGTGACTATAAACTAAGGCTCAGAGGTGCCATGGGTTCACCTCACAGAGCTCTGCCAGCATTCTTCAGTCAAAGACTACAACTGCCAGGGTAGCTGATAGAGCAGAAGGCTGCGCTGCTGTCCAATGAGATCTGGACAGGCTGGAGAGCTGGTCAAAGGGGAACCTCATGCAGTTCAATAAGGACAGGTGTAGGGAGGAATAACACCAGGCACCAGTACAGGTTAGGGGTTGTCCTGCTAGAAAGCAGCTCCATGGGAAAGACCTTGGAATCCTAGTGGAAAGTAAGTTCTCTGCGGGACAGCAGTGTGCCCCTGTGGCCAAGAAGACCAACGGTGCCTCGGGATGCATTAAGAAAACTGTGTCCAGCAGTTCTAGGGAGGTTTTCCTCCTCCTCTGCTCTGCCCTGGTAAGATCACACCTGGACTACTGTGTCCAGTTTTGGGTTCCCCTATTCAAGAGAGACAGTGATCAGCTGGAGAGAGTCCAACAGAGAGCTATGAAGATCATTAAGGGACTTGGATATCTCCTCTATAAAGAAAGACAGAATTGGGGCTGTTTAGTCTTCAGAAGACAGAGGGGATCTTATTAATGTCTATAAATATCTGAGGGGTGGGTGTCAACTGGAAGGGGTCAATCTCTTTTCTGTGGGGCACAGTAATAGGACAAGGAACAATGGAGATAAATTTGTACATAGAAGGTTCCACCTCAACATGAGGAGAAACATCTTTACTGTGAGGGTGACAGCCCTGGCACAGGCTGCCCAGGGAGTTTGTGGAGTCTCCTGCTCCAGACACTTTCAAAAACTCTCCTGGATGCAGTTGTGTGTGACCTGTCCTATATGATCCTCCTTTGGCAGGGGTGTGAGTCCCTAACTCTGTGATTCTATGACAGAGTGAACTTGCTCTGCACCCAAGCTACTGAGAACCACTTCCACAGTTGCCTAATACTTGACTTGGTGCATGGAGAACGGTCATCACCAGATCATTTGGCACAGCCTAGGCACAAGGTAGGAGCTGGTAAGAGCCAAAAGTGCAGCTCCAGTTCATGCTCTCTAAACCTCTCCCCTTCATCTGCTGCCTCTGTGGATGTAAATGAGATCTCTCAGTCTGCTGGATAGCAGTGATACTTGCAGATATATTTGGCTTCTATAAATGTAAGTCTCCAGCTTCTTTCCCTTTTAATTGTATGACTTTGGTGTTTTGACACCATCTTTCAAGAAAGAATAACAAAAACTACAAAGTATAGTCACAGTTGAAAGAGTAGGGACAGTTATTTGGTGTCTCACTGCACTGAGCAGGATCAAAAACTAGATACAAGAGCAGCTGGAACTGCAAAGTAGTCAGCTAAAATCAAACAGAAGAAGAGGCAAAGACACCAGAGCATCACCAAACAGTGAAACTTCACAAAGCATCTAAAAGTACTTTAAATTCACAGAATCACAGAATTACTAAGGCTGGAAAAGACCTCTGAGCTCATCCAGACCAGCCCATGAACTAACATCACCACATCAGACAGACCAGGACACTAAGGGCCACTGCTAGGCTGTCCTTCAACACCTCCAGGGATGGGGACTCCACCACTGCCCTGGGCAGTCCAGTACAGAGTCTGATCACCCTTTCCATGAGGAAGGGCTTCCTAACATCCAACCTAACCCCTTCCCCTGGCAGCTTCAGCCCCTGCCCTCTCATCCTGGTGCTAGCTGCCTGGGAGAAGAGTCTGATTCCCACCTGCCTACAATCTCCCTTCAGGGAGTTGGAGAGAGAGAGGGTCCTCCTGAGTCTCCTCCAGGGTCAACACCCCCAGCTCCCTCAGCCTTTCCTCATCAGACTTTCCTTCAGTCCCTTCCCCAACCTCGTTGCTCCTCTGGACCCACTGCAGCTCCTCAATCTCTTTCTTGAAGCGAGGAGCCCACAACTGCCTCCAGTTCTCAAGCACCCAGGACAGGGTGAGAATTACGTCCCTAGTCCTGCTGGCAAAGGACAGGTTCATAGGAAAGTCTGATTTCTCAGAGGCTGAGGAAAATAAAAATCAGTCAAGGGAGAGTTATAAAATACTGTGTGTCGTAAGACACATTCACCATCTTAGTTGTTACAGCAAGAGATTCACTAATGCAGATTTCAGAATCATTATCCTTTACAAAACCACTCACAATTAAGAAATATTTATCACACTTCTAGGAGGCTTAAAGAAAGCTCTGGGAACAAGTACAGGGGTTAATTCACTGTCTCCTCTCCAAAAGGGATTCAAGCACTTCGAATAGTAAGTTTAAAGATTGACTGGAGGAAAACAAGAAGATAATTTTGCCCATTTCTTGCACCTCCAACAAAAACAGGCTTCCGGATTCTGTGTTTTCATCGAACACCACTTCTACAGGAGGGTAGTATCATCCTAAATGGAGATGATGTGAATACAGTCATTTCTTCATACTGTCACTGCTCCGGGAGGCTGCATGTTTTCTGCTACTGAGTACCAGAGAGTACTCATTCCTGACACTCTATCTCACCAAGGGTTTTTCTGTAAATATCAGTGACCATATTCCTCCTCCTTTCTAAAGCTTCTAAACTTTGAATTTACAGAAGTACCATCACCGAAAAGCAAAATGAAGTCAGTACCGATGTCCTCTTTCCCCCTAAATGCAGACTGACCCACACAAAAGCTTCCCAAAAACACATGCAAACCCTCTGATCTCTTCAAGTCTGTGATTGTGATGCTTACTGATGCTGCTGCTGATGTTCACGGGATTAACCTCAGTCATTGTCTGTGGGTCAGTTTGCACTGATTCACAGAGCATTAGGGGTTGGAAGGGACCTTGAAAGATCATCCAGTCCAAGCCCCCTGCCAGGTCAGGATCCCCTAGATGAAATCACACAGGAAAAAGTGGTGGTGGGCAGAGCTAAAATACGCTTGGTTTGTAGGGTAACAACAAACCTCGTGTTGCCCTAGCCAGGTTAAAATACATAGGGACTCACCTTTTTCCCCTCTGTGCTATCACCACTGATATAAGAGAGCTTCCGCCGGACGTAGAAGAGCATATCGTCTTGTCGAGGGGCCCACTTCTCCATGAAGTAAGTTGAAAACATCCAAGTCCAGAACACAATACGGTCATCTTTGAAACACCCTAAGAAGCACAAAAAGAGGGATAATGTTAGAGGTGTGCAATTAGCACGTCATATTTGATTGTGCTTAACGCCACACCCAAAGTCTTTGCTGCCTGTGGGTGTAGTCAAGCCCAACCGTAGCAGAAATACTCACAGAGTAAGTTTTTCTACAGCAGAGCCAGCATTTGGCACAAACTCACAGTCCATCTTTGACTACTGTCCACCAAAACGTCATTAGAATCATAGAACCATCGTGGCTAGAAAGGACCTCTAGGATCAGCAAGTCCAGCTCTCATCTCAACAGCTCCCTAACCTCTACACCATGGCCTCAACTTCTCAAGCTACTCAGTTTTTAAACACCTCCAGGGATGGGGACTCCATCACCTTCCTGGGCAGCCTGGTCCAGTGCCCAACTACTCTCTCAGGAAAGAACTTCTTCCTAAGATCCAATCTAAATGTCCCCTGATGCAACTTGAGGCCATTTCCCTCATCCAAGTCATTAATCAATATATTGATTAGTATTAGTCCCAGTACAGACCCTTAGAGGACTCCACTAGATCCAGGCCCCCCCACTAGACTCTGTCCAATGGGTCACTAGTCTCTGGCCTCTCTCCTGCAGCCAGTGAGGTACCACAGCTTTACGTATGCTTTTACATAACCCAGGACAGACACAGTCAATGTATTCAACATTAGACCAAACTAAAAGCCAGAGGACAGGAGTGCTGCAGCGCTGAAGCTACTTCAGCACTGCAGCATAATGCAGAGGGGAAAAAACCCAACCCTAGAAACCCTTGTATTGATGTTGGACAGCTGTCAATTCCAAACCCCACCTGCAGAATAGAGGTTGAATTTTTCTCCAAGCCTCAGGGACACTTCTCCACACTGCTGTAATTAAAACCAGCCTGAAGATGCTCTGACTGCAGTGGCTGAAGGGTTTTTCTTGAAGCCAAAGACAGAAATCACTGCAATACATCTGTTTTTATTAAGTTTTAGTAGAAGCAGGAAGGATGGGAAACAGCACACAAGAAGAACTAGGCTTTAAAATATCCTATTCGATAGCATTAACTTGGAAAGGAGACAAGAACATTCATCATTATAAACCAGTCTCCTTAAAACTTGAGAGAAGGAAAAATTCTTTTCCAATTTCAATATAGAAATGGTCAGAACCAACATGTCCACTACAGCTTGCCTTCAACTACTGCATCTCTGCCCTAGTGAGGTCACACGTGGAATACTGAATCCAGTTCTGGGCTCCCCACTTCAAGAGGGACAGAGATCTGATTGAGAGAGTCCAACGGAGGGCCACAAGCACGATCCAGGGACCTACCTTATGAGGGAAGATAGAGACCTGGGGCTTTTTAATTTGGAGAGAAGACTACAAGGGGATTTAATCACTGTCTATAAGTCCATGAGGGCTGGGTGTCAAGAAGAAAGAGGCAATCTGTTTTCACTTGCACCCTGTGTTCCTCAACATGAGGAAGAACTTCCTCACTGTTGGAGTTACAGAACACTGGAACGGGCTGCCCCAGGAGGTTGTGGAGTCTCCTTCTATGGAGACTTTCAAGACCCATTCCCATGTGACCTGCCCTAGGTTCTATGGTCCTGCTCAAGCAGGGGGTTGGACTTGATGGCCCCTGGAGGTCCCTTCCAGCCCCTAATGATTTATGTATCTGCAAAAGAACAGTATACCTGGCACACCCTTACAGTTATTTCAATCATTAACATCATCTCAGTGTAAGTCCTCCCCAGCTTTGCTGAGAAAACACTGCTTGTAAAATTGTTTCAGGTAGTTTTGAAACTGTCTGGCTAACAGCCCAGCAAAGTCAGTTGGCCACACCATAGAGAGAGGAAAGCATAAAGCTATAGATTTGCCTTCTCTCGCAGTGCTTCAGCTGCACTCGGAACAGCAGGGCTCAGAAAGCACTTCTGACCCCACTACACACCACCCACCAAACAAGCAGACAGACTCAACTCTTGGTTGTACTGCTGATGACATGAACCTTCTGCAACTGTACTCAGACACTTCTATCTACTGGGCAAGGACTGAGACCAAAAACCAGCAGGCAAATTTTCATAGCTCAGACGCCTGTGAACAGGCAGTAGCTTTCTATTGCATTGGACCATCTCCTTTTGGACAACACTCAACAGCAGCATATGTGTGCGCGCACATCTTCTAAGTTGGAAGGCCCTTAATTAA
The DNA here is from genome assembly GCA_013400115.1 of Rhinopomastus cyanomelas. Taxonomy (NCBI): domain Eukaryota; kingdom Metazoa; phylum Chordata; class Aves; order Bucerotiformes; family Rhinopomastidae; genus Rhinopomastus; species Rhinopomastus cyanomelas. The sequence continues at coordinate 58,098 of VXBP01010744.1, forward strand.
CACAGCAAGGGATTTTAAGCACCAAAGCCTTGACTTCATCATTTGGGGAGACCTTTTAAAACGTCTAGAGCTTTATATTTTTGGCATGGGAGAATGTGAGCCTTATTAGAAAGAGATGATTCAGGCAAAGAAGTCTGATTGCATCTATAGTTGACATGAACTTTCTGGAAGCACCTGCCCAGTTGCAAATTCTGCTTCTAAATAAATAAAATGGAATGAAGAGTTCAGATTATAACTCTTAATACACTGAAGTTGATTATACAATTATGAGACCTTTGACATGAATAAATCCTAATTACAACAACTTACTGTAATGATTCATCTACATGGAATTTATCCTTAGTAGAAGCAAGATTTACACCAGATGCTATATAATAAATGTCTTTCTGCCTATTAAATTTTTGGAGAATCATAGAATCATTGAGGGTGGAAAAGATCTTTGGGATCATCAAACCCAGCCTATGACCTAACATCACCACATCAGCCAGACCATGATACTAAGGGCCACTGCTTAGAATCATTAGGGATTGGAAGGGACCCCGAAGGACCATCTAGTCCAACCCCCCTGCAACAGCAGGATCACCTAGACCAAGTCACACAGGAACACATCCAGGCAGGTCTTAAATATCTCCAGTGAAGGAGACTCCTCAACCTCCCTGGGCAACCTGTTCCAGCGCTCCATCACCCCGTGTTGAATATGCACCTCAACAGCTGTAGCTGAGAATATTAGCATGAACTAACAGCAATTTAGTCTTTTTCCAGCCTGCCAGGCACTGAGCACCAGAGGAATAAGCCCAGTGACCACTCTGCAACCTCTGCTGTGAAGACAATAATCTCCAGAAGACAGCAGAACGAGGCTGGCAGCCTCTCCAATCCTCTCAGTGCAATTCTGCTGATCATCTGCCACACGTCTGTTCCCGTTATTTCCAGGTATTTGTTTGCTCTAAGACCAAGCCAATAATCTCACAAGATAAGTAGTGCTTATTACAGGGCAGAATTTCCTTCTTAGAGCTGTCTAGAAAAGACAGCAATTAAAGGCACTAAGCTAATAACGTAATTAAGCTGAATATTATACCAGCTAGAAAAAAACAGAGAGCTCTAGTTTAATACTTATTCACAAAACAGCTGTAGATGAGACAAGAAATCCATACTAGGGCGAGTAATCCTGCTGCTGTCAGGCCAGCAGTGATTTAGAAGAAATCCATACCTCCACACCAAGCTACATTTACAGATCCAGGAAGTCATCCACAGTGTCAGTGACCTCCTACCAAGCTTGATACCCACCAAATTATCTGGAGAGAATTTGAATGGGAAAAAGTTGTCCCTTCTCTCCTAACAAAAATGAGGAAGCAGTCAGCCCTGTCCTTCCCTTGAGTCTGGGAAATACAAGCTTCTTTCCTCCTTTTCAACTCGCTTCAGACACTGAAGAACATGAGCTAGGTAAACTCAAAGATCAGCAGAAAGTACCAGAACATAGAAGCAGATACTGAAGAACTCAATGGAGGGCCACGAGGACAATTAGGGGACCAGAGCACCTATATTATGAAGAGAGATTGAGAGACCTGGGGCTTTTCAGCTTGGAGAGGAGAAGATTATGAGGGGACTTCATCACTGTCTATAAATCCATGAGGGCTGGGTGTCAAGAAGGAAGAGACAATCTCTTTTCACTTGCGCCCCGTGATAGGACATGGGGCAATGGGTGTCAGTTGGAGCACAGGAAGTTCCACCTTAACATGAGGAAGAACTTCTTCACTGAAGGGTGACAGCGCACGGGAACGGGCTGTATGAGTTGCAAGATCAGCTAAATTCCTCCCTTCACACACAGATCATTAGGGGTTGGAAGGGACCTCCAGGGGTCATCAAGTCCAACCCCGCGGCTCAAGACAGGTCACACAGAAACACATCCACTCAGGTCCGGAAAGTCTCCAGAGAAAGAGATTCTACAACCTCCCTGGGCAGCCTGTTCCGGTGCACTGAGCAGAGCCTGGCTCCATCCTCCTGACACTCACCCTTTCCATATTTATAAACATTAATGGGGTCACCCCTCAGATAGATAATACCTTGATTTTTACACTTAGTAAACCCCACTGCCAAAGCACTGAGTGACTGTTGTGATAGACCAGGTACAACCAGAACAATCACATTTTAGAAGACTTCCAGCCTTACAAAACAACGTAGTGTGGTAGTTACTGATGTTTCCACGTGTGTATCTCCCCAGCATCCTCTCCTTGCTTCAGCTGCTAGTTAGCATCAAGCTGCCAAGACAGAAAGGGTAATGACTGCACCATCAGTTTCCAGGGAAGAAGACTCATGAAGACTCATTTCCCCACACAAGCCTACTGCCACACACTGGTGTTTTCCAAATTCAGTGTCTTTGTTCCAAGCAGAAACCCTGGCAGCAGCTTTCAGAATACACACTTGGCAAATCCATACTGGAAGCCGTAATTCTCACCATCCAAACTGCAAACCCTCTGGCTCTTAGAAGGTGACAACCAACACGTTCACCCATCGTGCAGCCAGGATTAAGCAAAAAGCCCTCTTTGGCACTGCATCTCTCAAGTGGTGTCCAACCAGACCTGCACAACTAAAAGTAGTCTACAGAAGAAGGTATTTCTTAAAAAAACAAACAAGCCATTTAAAAGCCCTACCCTGGGTTGCTTTTGGGCTAAGTGGTACTTTGTGGTATGTCCAACAAATTCAATGGCTTTTGGAAGTGCCTAGATGTTTCAATTAGGCAGCACTGCCTTTAGCATTTCCATTGTTATCAATACAGGCTTCCACAGCAACAAATATAGCTGTTAGCTAAAAATACAAATTAAGAATGTCTGCTCACTCACACACACTCCAATGAAGTTGCTTAGGCAGCCACCTCTCTTTAAACAAACCGTACAGAACCACAGAATCATCACAGCTGAAAAGGCCCTCCAGGTCTAGCCCTCATCCCAACATCTCCCTAACCCCTAGACCATGGCCTCAAGGGCTACATCTACTCTGTTTTTAAACACCTCCAAGGATGGTGACTCCACCACCTCCCTGGGCAGCCTGTTCCAGTGCCCAGCTCCTCTCTCTGGAAAGATTTTCTTCCCAAGATCCAATCTAAACCTCCCCGACCTAACTTGGGGCTGTATGCATACTAGGAAGAAAAATGTTTCTTCTAACAGCCTATTGCTTCACAGTGAAACCATCAAATGGGCAAGAAATTTGGTCCCAGGCTGGCCCATAGGCAGTGCATGTAGTTTGCAGAACTGCTAATGCAGAGCCCATCGATCCTCCCGACAGCACACCAGCCTGTTTTGCTCCAGGCATCTTGTACTTGTGAGGAAAGGTATCATTCCTTGATAGCTCCGAGTAAAGCATGAGATTTTCATTAAGTTTACAACAGAACAATCAAAAATGAGAAAGAGTAGCTCTCTAGGGAAATGGTCATTATTGGCTAAAAAAGAACAAGAAAGATAAAAAAGGAGGAATTTTAGTAATGTCTCAGAACCACAGAATTATTGAGGCTGGAAAAGACCTTTGAGATCATCAAGCCCAGCCCATGACCAAACACCACCACACCAGCCAGACCCGGGCTCTAAGGGCCAAAGCCAGTCTGTCCTTAAACACCTGCAGGGACGGTGACTCCACCACTGCCCTGGGCAGCCCAGTCCAGGCTCTGATCACCCTTTCCATGAGGAAGGGCTTCCTAACATCCAATCTAACCCTCCCCTGGCAGCTTCAGTTCCTGCCCTTTCATCCTGTCACTAGCTGCCTGGGAAAAGAGCCGATCCCTACCTGACTACTATTTCCCTTCAAGCAGGTGGAGAGAGGGAGAAGGTCCCCCCAACTCTCCTTTTCTCCAGAATAAACAGCCCCAGATCCCTCAGCTTCTCCTCATCAGACTTTCCCTCCATTTCTTTCCCCAGCCTCGTTGCTCCTCTGGACCTGCTCCTGCCCCTCAATCTCTTTGATTTTGAAGTGAGGGGAGCATTCAAGGGAGGACTCACCAGTGCCTCGTGAACTAGTACGTCCACGACATATTAGCTGCAGTAAGAAAGAACCCAAAACAACCCCTTAAATCCAGTAGAACCCTACTCCTCGTGAAAGGGCACTACTGCAAACATTAGCTGTTGAAAGCATGCCATCCCTTTCCATTTGTAACTGGCATCCTACTCCAGTTTCTCCTCCAAAGAAGAGACTAGCACAGCTATAACCCCATACAAATCTGGAAGGTGTAATACAGAATCACAGAACATTTGGGATTGGAAGGGACCTTGAAAGATCATCTAGTCCAATCCCCCTGACACAGCAGCATCACCTAGACCAAGTCACACAGGAACACATCCAGGCAGGTTTTAAACATCTCCAGAGAAGGAGACCCCACAACCCCCATGGGCAGCCCCTTCCAATGACCCTCACAATAAAGAAGTTCCTTCTCATATTGATGTGAAACCTCCTATGTTCCAGCTCACACCCATTGCCCCTTGTCCTATCATTGGATGCCCCTGAGCAGAGCCTGGCTCCATCCTCCTGACACCCATCCTTTCCATATTTATCAAAATTAATGGGGTCACCCCTCAGTCTCCTTTTTTCCAAGCTCAAGAGACCCAGCTCCCTCAGCCTTTCCTCAGCAGGGAGATGTTCCACTTCCTTCATCGTCTTTGTGGCTCTGTGCTGGACTCTCTCCAGCAGTTCTGTCCCCTTCTGGAACTGAGGGGCCCAGAGCTGGGCACAATATTCCAGATGCAGTCTCAGTAGGAGGGTGGAGAACCTCTTTCCATCTACTAACCATCTCCCTTCTGATTCCTGCCCATGATGCTATTGACCTTCTTGGCCACAAGGGCCCATTGCTGGCTCATGGTCATTTTGCTGTCCACTGGGAATTCCAGTTCCCTTTCTCCTACACTGCTATCCAACAGGTCAGTCCCCAGACTATGCTGGTCCCTGGTACTATACAGTGAGCTGGTCCAGGGAACACAACATTGGACTCAACCTCCAACCTGAAACATGCCTACAGTCTGACACTTCGGCTGTTTCTTGTGTCCTTTCTCCTTGGGTCTCTCACTCCACCACCCTCAGCCAGCTCCTCAGAGAAAACATTGTTATGAAATACGTTTTATAAAACCAGATGAAGTCACAACCTTTTTCTGTTGAGAAATCACTACTTCTATCCCATGGCAGTTCTCAAGCAGGAACATGTGAAACAAAGGTCTTATTTAGAAAACTCCCCAGGCAAAGCTCAAGGCAGCAATGTCTTTTTATGCTGCTAGCCACCACTGGGCTTATGAACACCCTGCCCTGTGATTTCAATTACATCATTTACTACCATTTGATGTGGCCGCTAGAGCTTTGAAGTAAAGGACATGAACCTTCATACTCTTCTGTTCAATCATCAATAGCACTGGAGCATACATCTTGCTTCTGAAGAGACACATAACAGCTTCAGATACAGCCACAGAAACTCCAATGCCCAAAAATCTTTGTTTTCTGTTTAATTTTAGGAACCTTCAAGTTTAAGAGCAAGAAGTCTAAGGTAAGCATTACATTAACTGCTGTATTTTCACAAGCATTTTGCTGAAGGAGAAACGTTTGTGATTCCTTTTCAAGTTTAGCCAAGAAAGTACAAAGAGACAGAACCATGTCTGTGCTTGATTCCTCCCTTTGCCCCACTGAGGTTGAACAGGGCCAAGGGCAGGGTCCTACATTTTGGCCACAAGAACCCCCTGCAGCTACAGCAGGGGGATGAGTGACTGCAGAGCAGCCTGGCAGAGAGGGACCTGGCAGTGCTGGGTGACAACCAGCTGAACAGGAGCCAGCAGGGTGCCCAGGTAGCTCAAAATGCCAATGGCACCTGGCTTGGATCAACAATAGTGTGGCCAGCAGGACTAGGGATGTAATTCTCCCTCTGTTCTGGGCACTGGAGAGGGCTCCCCTCGAGCACTGAGGGCAGTTCTGGGCCCCTCAGTTCAAGAAAGAGATTGAGGGGCTGGAGCAGGTCTAGAGGAGCAACAAGGCTGGAGGGAAGGGCTGATGAGGAGAGGCTGAGGGAGCTGAGAGTGTTTAGCCCAGAGGAGATTCTTGGGGCACCTTCTCCCTCTCTCCAACTCCCTGAAGGGAGGTTGTAGTCAGGTGGGGGTTGGACTCTTCTTCCAGGCAACCAGTGCCAGAGTGAGAGGGCAGGGCCTGAAGCTGCACCAGGGGAGAGTTAGGTTTGATGTTAGGAAGCCCTCCCTCACGGAAAGAGTGATCAGAGCCTGGAATGGACTGGCCAGGGCAGTGGGGGAGTCCCCATCCCTGGAGGTGTTGAAGGACAGCTTGGCTGTGGCCCCTAGTGCCCTGGTCTGGCTGCTGTGGTGATGTGAGGTCCTGGGCTGGATGAGCCCAAAGGTCTTTTCTAGCCTTAATAATTCTGTGAGTCAGAACAATAGAGAAGGAAAAATTTGAACCTGGAGTTCCTCATCATCTCTGGCAGGTACATAGAATAATTCTGGTTGGAAAGGACCTCAGAATTCAAGTTTTGACAGATTACAATCCCCACAGAGAAGTCTGTTTCTACAGGTTGCGTTAATAAAGTAAGATTTATGTTCTCGACATGCATTGGGTTTGTTCAGGCACGGAACAGAGCCATTAAATCCATTAACATTGCCATACATAAACTGTCAGCCTTCTGTGTCCCTGGCTGTTCTCAGCTGCTCAACCTGCCAAACCAGTGAGGTTCACACTGCAAAAGACATTTCATGCTGGACAGACCCCATGGTCTTCCTGGTGCACTTCACTGTGGCTCTGCTATTCCACTCCTCTGGAGCTGCTCATGGAGAGACCTCTGAGCTCCCAGTTATCTTTTGTCCTTAAGATATTAGCAGAGTTGTCAACCAGGGGAAAGTTTTCCCTCTGAGGTAATGGCTGATTATTTCCCAGCATCAGATGGAGAACAGGGAAGACTGCAACTTGCCCCAAAAGTCACAGAAGTGGACAGAGAGAAGCAGACACTAACTCCAGACATCTGAGGATCAGCACTAGTGGTTGGTATATCCCTTCTTAGTGTGTGCATCGAGGTTCCCAGACTGTGTGTTCCAGTTTAGAGAGTCACCAATTCCTCTCCTTCCTGTAGGGCCAGAAACAGAGTAAAAAGAACTACAAACAGTAAAACCTCAGGTTGACTCAAACGCTCCAGCAAGCATCAGATGGATGAGTCTTCTACCTCCTGGTAACACTTAAGAGTTTCACAAGAGTAAAATACTACTAGCCTGAAGGTGGTGCTCATGGCCATGCTACAATAAGGACTGGTCTGTCTCTTCTGCAGATGCTAGCACAGTCTCCATCCACAGAACACCAGCTTGCTCAGAGAGCAACATCTACATCATTACACAGAATCACAGAACATTAGGGATTGAAAGGGAGGTTCTCCTCCTCCACTCTGCACTAGTGAGAACACATCTGGAGTAGTGTCCAGTTCTGGGCCCCTCAGTTCAAGGACACAGAGCTGCTGGAGGGAGTCCAGTGTAGAGTAATGAGGATGATGAAGGAAGTGGAACACCTCCTTATGAGGAAAGGCTGAGGGAGCTGGGTCTCTTTAGCTTGGAGGAGACTGAGGGGTGACCTCACTAATGTCTACAAATATGTGAGGGGTGGGTGTCAGGAGGATGGAGTCAGGTTCTTCACAGTGTCATCTGGTAACACAACAAGGGGCAATGGGTGCCAGCTGAAACAGAGGAGGTTCCATATAAATATCAGAAGGAACTTCTTTGCAGTGAGGGTGATGGAGCATTGGAACAGGCTGCCCAGGGGGGTTGTGGAGTCTCCTTCTCTGGAGACATTTAAAACCCTCCTGAGTATGTTCCTGTGTGACTTGATCTAGGGGATCCTGCTCTGGCAGGGGGATAGGACTGGATGATCTTTTGAGGTTCCTTCCAATCCCTAATGATTCTATGACACCCAGACACACATGAATGTGAGTGTAAACACTGTGTTAGCCTCACGGTAGTTGAGGAGAAGGGAGTGAAAAAATTCACAATGATTGTTCTCATCCTGGAAGACTTTTAAAGCACCTGCAAGCCCAAAGCACCACATGTACACCTTAAAGTCTGTTCCTTTTTGAAGTGAAAGGAAGAAAACCTGCTTATGAAACACACTCTCGGGTGAACCTGATGAATCAGACCAAAGAACACTGCACAGTGCAATCCATGCTTGTAACATCAAAGAGAATTAAACTAGTTCCCCTTTACTCACACAGAACATGGCCTACAAACAACTCACGTGGTGCTTTGACTAAAATTTAGTCATGCTCGTTATGGCTTCATTAATCAGGGCAGAATTAAACTCATTAAAATCAAGCAAGAAGCAGTCAAGCATTCCTATGAAGTACATGAAAAGCTGGGTCATGATTGTTTAGGAAGCCATTTGGCTTGCACAAAGCTTTATCTCCAAGCAACCAGCTTACTGCTTTGTTTGTTTCTGCAAGTCTCTTCTCCCAAATTACTGACCATAGGATGAGAGGAAACGGCCTCAAGTTGTGTCAAGGGATGTTCAGATTGGGCTTTAGGAAGAAGTTCTTTCCTGAGAGAGTGGCTGAGCACTGGAACAGGCTGCCCAGGGAGGTGGTGGAGTCACCACCTCTGGAGGTGTTTAAAAACTGAGTGGATTTAGCACTTGAAGCCATGGTCTAGGGGCTAGAGAGATGTTGAGATGAGGGCTGGACTTGCTGATCCTGAAGGTCCTTTCCAGCCATGATGATTCTTTGATTCTAAGATGAGCTCAAGCAACAACTAAGCAAAGCTGACCCTTCTGAGGCAAGAAACTCCCCCCTCAAGACTGCTTACTTTGGTCACATTAATATCTCCATTATTATGGAGTGCTTTTATGGAAATTATAAATCCAGTCTCAAAGCCTTTGAAGGCAAATAACCAAACCTAACCCCTTACTGAAAATGTAACACTGCTAGACAGACAAGAATTCCTGTATTTGTTCTCCAAAAAAGCAGGGAAATAAATCTCCAGTGAAATCTTTCCCAGTTTTTAGCAGAATATTATCAACCCATTTCAAAATATTTCCCTTGCCTTGATGATGTTTGAGCATAATTTCATTTCATTGATTTTCAGTGTAGGAGAAGGGGACCTGGAGCGGGATGACCATGAGCCAGGAATGGGGTCTCGTGGCCAAGAAGGCCAACGGCATCTTGGGGTGGATCAAAAGGGAGATGGTTAGTAGATCTGGAAGACTGTGTCCAATTCTGGGCCCCTCAGTTCCAGAAGGACACAGAACTGCTGGAGAGAGTCCAGTGCAGAGCCATAAAGATGATGAAGGGAGTGGAACATCTCCCTAATGAGTGTTGATAAATATGTGAAGGGTGGCTGTCAGGAGGATGGAGCCAGGCTCTGCTCAGTGTCATCTAGTGATAGGACAAGGGGCAGTGGGTGTGAGCTGGAACAGAGGAGGTTCCTAATCAATATGAGAAGAAAATTCTTTGTGGTGAGGGTGACAGATCATAGGAAGGGGCTGCCCATGGGGGTTGTGGAGTCTCCTCTGCAGATGTTTAAAGCCCACCTGGACATGTTCCTGTACAACTTGATCTAGGTGATCCCGCTCTGGTAGGGAGATTGAACTAGATCATCTTTTGAGGACCCTTCCAATTCCTAATGTTCTGTGATTCTGTGATCCCCAAGTAATTCAAATCAAGTTCTTCATACTTCAAAGACAGACCGAGTTTGATGGCATTTTGTTCCACCTCTCAGGTTCCTGCTGATAACAGAGACCCTTGCAAGACAGGAGCAACAACTCCCAACTCACCTTTTATCCAAGCAAACAAAGATTGGAGCTACATTACATGCATTAGTTCCAGACATAGATAACCAACAGTAATACACCTTCCACATCTATTTGATCAAGGGAAGCACCACTCAAGACTTCAAGGGACCACTGCTGCTAATCTTCCTACAGAAGACCCTACGTGCTGCAGCCCCACTGGATTGATAAAGTGGTAGCAACACTGAAAGCAAATTTCCTGAAACTGAGAATCCAGGCGTGGAGGCAGCCTCTGGCAATTACTGAATACAGAGCCTCCTTCCTCTGCACAGCAGCTTACAGAAAGCTGTTGAGTCGTAAAGATTTCCAGCACCCCAACACCAACATGAAAGCCAGAGGCAGCTTCTCTGATCACATCCTGGTTTAATTAGGAGAGGCAGAAAGTCCAATGATGCAATTTCTCACGAGGGAAAGCAGACAGTACAAGAGATGAGGTGGCCTCAGATGCACCTGCAAAGGTCAAGCATGTCACTGTACCTGGAAACACCCTGGGAGGACTGAAGGAAACCTGGAAGGATTACTGATTGCCTGCCATGTGCTATGCTCTCTGACAAATCTAGCTGCATGATGCTTTAGAAGTTGAGCAGAATCTGTCAGTTTAATTTGTGTGTTTTCTACAGAAAAGTTTAAAGCTTAGGTTTCAAAAGTTGAAAGTGTCAGCCCCCTGGCCCCTCCCCACCTTCTTCTGCCCTTTCAGTGACTTCCATCATCTGCTTTGTTCTTCTCCATCTTGGTGTCTGTTCAGAGCTATGCTGCTGCTGCTGAGAGAGAATGTTATCACTGCTGAAGAGAATTTACAAGAAAGAAAAACTATCAAGGTTTACCAACTTATCTGTGTTCACCTGGAGAGACTAAGAATTCTGAACTTTGAAGATTAACGGGGATCGAGACTGAAGTTGGGCAGCTGCCATGATTTCAGAGAGAAGCAGGAGCTGTCTCCAAATGGACATTCTGGATGTTTTTATCTCAGTTCAGTGTAGGAGCAGTGTGACAAAACTCCACGTGTCTGTATCCTGTGTGGGGTTTGTCCTGGTGTGTGGTGGGGAGAGTGAATTAAAATGTCTCGATGCCTTTCTTCTTCAAACTGAATCAGTTGTTTCATTGCCTACAGATCCATCAGTGGGTTTGTTAAACCCTCTCTTTGTGTCTGAAGCTTGAAATTCAGTCAGGTCTCTGACCCTTGAGGTTAACGGGGACCCTGGTGGGATGCACAGGGATCCAGACAAGGACCTACTACTACACTACAAGCTGTAAGAAAACTACACAAAGAATATGTTGAAACATCAGGAATGGCCTAAACACCAGCACCAGTAGTCACTTCCTCATTCTGCAGTGGCAGGAAGGGCACATCCCCAAAAGGAATCACTCTTCATGTCACAACACAGAAAGCAATACAGTTGTCTCAAAAGGACTTGGAGCCCTTAATGAAACATGTTTAAGGAGTCTCCAGAGAAGGGAGGTAAGGAATATTCTTGTTTCAGGATTGTGCATAGATCTAGTACACAGCCAGTACCACAGTTCTAGAGAGACCTGGTGAACTAAAACAACAGGAGCTGCAGTTTCAAAAGCCCCACTTCTAAAATGGGACGGCAGTTAAACCCTGTAAAACCTTACATGTAGCATCCATGCCTTCAGAAGCATCAACTCAGGGGGAAAAAGAAATAGGAGTGTTGCTGCATCTGATTAAGTCAACAGAAGAGCTGTTGAAGTGTACACAGGCTACCACAATGCCTCTACACGAGCAGAGTGATGCTGTATCTGGTGTTCCTGTATCCTGACTGTATTTTATTTCCCACATCAAGAAAATTAATGCATTATTTGAGATCATGCATGCAAAAAGCAACCCTTGGTCTCTGACATTCACCCTGCTTAGCCCAAGGAGCTTCAAACAGACCAAAGCAGCTTGTTTCATGTTCAATACCAACTGGAAGAAAAACAGCTTCACTGTTCAGTAGGCTCCTGAGAACATTAATTGATTTTCATAGAATCATACAATGGCTAAGGTTGGAAGAGACCACAAAGACCATCCAGTTCCAACCCCACTGCACAGGCAGGGACACCTTCACTAGAGCAGGTTACTCAGGGCCCCAGACAACCTGCCCTTCAACACTGCCAGGGATGGGGCAGCCACAACTTCCCTGGGCAACCTGTTCCAGCATCTCAGCACCCTCACAGCAAAGAGTTTGTTCCTCATGTCCAACCTCAATCTTCCCTCTCCAGGTCTGGAACCCTTTCCTCTTGTCCTCTTGCTGCCACCTATGTCAAAAGCCCTGCCCCAGCTTTTTTGCAGCCCCCTTCCTTCAGAGATGGGAAAGCTGCTAGAAGGTCACCTGGGAGCCTCCTCTTGTCCAGGCTGAACAACCCCAACTTGCTCAGCCTGTCCTCAGAAGGGACGTGCTCCAGATCATTGGAGTTGCTCTCCCCTGGAGATGTTCCAGGAGCTCTGTGTCCTTCCTTAGGTCGGGGACTCCAGAACTGGTCCCAGTACTCCAGATGGGGGGGGGGTCTCACAAGTCCAGACTTCTCCTCAACCCTATAATTCAATTCACAGTTCTACTGCCAATGTCAGTGAGCAGCTCCTGTGTTCCTATTTAGCCTATTTACAAGGCTAAGCAGATGCAGCAATCACTACTAACCATTTCATTACAGGTTTTGTTTTTCCCAAACCACAGTTAGAACATAAGACACAGCGGAGTTCAGCTGTTGGAAACTTTGCATCCTCTGAGCTTTTCCTACTGATCAGCATTCTGAACATAGATGATGAAAGGGGTGACCAACATGCTTCCTCCTTCCAGACACTCAGTTTCCTATTTCTCTGGACTGAATCTAACCAGAATAACTGTCAAATCCTTACAAGATCCATCCTGAGCTGTAAAGTTAAGCTGCATTTTAATCCCAAACACAGACCTCCCAGCCATCTTAAAGTTCAAAAGAGGATGCAGACTTCAAAACGGATTTGTGACTAGTACCCTGTTAAAGATTTAGGGAGAATACTGATAAAGCAACAAAACCTAACAGTTAAGGTATCAGCTGGAATTATACTACTACATACAGAAGGCATGTGTGCTTTAAAATAAACTGACTGTTCCCACTGTCAGGTTTACAATCCCATAATTTAGCCCCAAAGGACTCATAGGCTGGGCTTGGCAATCTCAGAGGTCTTTCCTAGCCTCAATAATTCTGTGATTTAAAAAAAACCCTTCTGTTAGCATCCCAAAATTAACAGCAGCAGGACTTGTTTCAAAACCCAATCTGCTTATCTAGTTGAGGCTGCAATGCTCCAAGTGGTATTTTGTAGGTTTATTTGTTGGGGTGGTGTTTTGAGGTTCTTTTAAATATCTTGCCTCTTTACCTCAGCATCACCAGACTCTTATAATTTGAACTTGAAAATCTTATAATGCTTCATCTCCATTTAAAAACGAATAAATAAGAAACCAGACTATCAAAAAAAGATATAGAAGCTGTAATAAAAACAAGAGCACATGACATTATCAATCTGGGATGATGCCTGTCAAGCTCCTGACAGAAGCTAAACTCCACAGCCAAACTACGAGTCCTCTGAAACACTGGTGCCTACGGGAGAGCCTGACATGCTGACAGTGACAAAAGCATGAACAAGGCTCTAACAGATGACAACAATGGAATTTTAAATAGATCACTCTAATTAAAATAAAAAGGTGTTTTACCCTAGAGGGCTGTTTACACCAGGCTGGGCTGCAACTCTCCATGATTCAGTCTTACTCAGGTATTAGTAAGTATCACAGAATCACCACCCACCTGGACATGTTCCTGTGTGACTTGATCTAGGTGATCCAGCTGTGGCAAGGGGATTGGACTGGATGATCTTTCAAGGTCCCTTCCAATCCCTATTGTTCCATTATTAGTACCTTTATGTTTTTTCTCTTCAGGACTTGAGTAGCCAATTTTTATAGAAGACTGAATATTCATTATCTGACAAACATTTCATAACTAGGACAAAAGAAGCTGTAGAAATATTAAGGTACAAGTCATTAAAAACATTTTGATCTCCTATTAAATGAAATTAAATGTGTTGAATGAAAAAGTAAATGTTCCACACAGTTGTTTATTAAACTAACTCATTACAGGGAACATTTACTCTTCGTGTTTTTCTTAGGACACAAGTAATTTTCTGCACGTTCTTGTTCATAGATGAAAAGAAAACAGCTTCCTAGCTTTTACAGTTTTTCACTTTGGACCAGTCAACCCTATGAACTAACTCCAGGCGGAATCATGAATGAAAGCTACTCCTGTCAAACCAGTTCTCTACTGTGGTAAATTCTCAGCAGACACTTCCACCTACTCAGTGGCCACCCTAGCTTCAAAGGTTCAGAAGCAAATACAACCTTCTTGACTATTATAATTTAATTAGAAGACATTACACTACGATGGAGTGATAAACTGGATCTAGTGCTTTCCAATGTAAATCATTCCTTCTTTTTAGATCTTCATTTTAATCATGCTCGTTTCCAGAAACCTTCTTCCACCATTCTACCCTCTTTTACTCACACTTTCCCACTTGGATCTTATATTTCAATCACAAAACCATAGAATCATCATGTCTGGAAAGGACCTCCAGGATCAGCAAGTCCAGCTCTCATCCCAACAGCTCCGTAACCCCTGGAACTTGGCCTCAAGTGCTAGATCTACTTTGTTTTTAAACACCTCCAGGGATGGGGACTCCACCACCTCCCTGGGCAGCCTGGTCCAGTGCCCAATCACTCTCTCAGGGAAGAACTTCTTCCTAAAGATCCAATCTAAACCTCCCCTGATGCAACAGTCATGAGAACAAGCACTTGGTGTATGCCACGTCACCTTTCCTTCTCCCACAAAGGCTAAAGACCTATTTATTTCCAGGATTTATTCATCAGAATAATTCCACACATGAATCACTCCACCGTGTCTACTCACATGACAAGCCTTGAGGTGCTCTGCTTCACAAACAAGTCCAAGCAACCCTCAAACTTTGAGGATGAGCAGTCCTCCCTCTGCTGTCACTACGCCAGGTACACCTTCCTCTGCCCTTGTCTCATCAAGAGGCAGTGAAATGCAAGAGCACCTCCTCTACCACCAGGAAACCAAAGAGAAGCAGCACTTTATTACTGATAGGAGTAATCAGGCTTTCTGCAGGGTCCAGACTCTTCATCAGCACCTGTGACATCACCATTACAGACCTTCAGTGCCTGGTGGCAGCGGTTGCAAGATGCTTGTTTACTCCTTTTCCTGCAGCCTGCCTCCTTCTCAGGATCCTTACAATTTCTCTACCTAGTGCCTGGTTACACATCTCCATCACCGATCACCCCCAGTTCAGGAAATCATTAGATCTATTCATTTTTAATTACTCACTGTAAGTTCCAGCACACACAAAGTCACTCATACCTTCGCCCAAGCACACCATACTACTCTAAAAGCGGGGTGATTTGTCACCAGAGGCCAGGAGGACACAGCGAACTTAAGCATCCAGCAACGTTACGGAGTAGTTTCAGGCAGAACCAAAAATAAAACTCTCCTGGTTCAGCACTTGGGCCACAAAGGAAACTACAGCCTCAGAGCAAGTGAGGAGAACTATTTTGCACTTCAGAGTAACCTTTACATACAACACTAGTGTGATACTCTGCACAACAGGATGACACTGACATCCAGCTCTCAGAGGTGTCTCATCCTTCCCCTCATGCAGCCTAGCAAGGAGTCACATCAGCTGCTATTCTGACATGCAATGTCAGGTTTGCCCTCCATGAGACAGCAATGTGCCCTTGCAGCCACGAAGGCCAATGGTATCTTGGGGTGTAGTAAGAAAACAGGTCCAGCAGGTCAAGGGAGAGGTCCAATGGAGAGCTATGAGGATGATTAAAGGACTCGAGCATCTCCTCTATGAAGAAAGACAGAGAACTGGGGCTGTTTAGTCTTAAGACAAAGAGGATCTTATTAATGTCTATAAATATCTGAAGAGTGGGCATTAACTGCAAGGAGCCAATCTCTTTTCTGTGGGGCACAGTAATAGGACAAGGAATTATGGAGATAAACTTGAACACAATGGTTCCATCACAACATGAGGAGAAACTTCTTCACAGTGAGGGCAACTAAGCACTGACACAGACTGCCCAGAGAGGTTGTGGAGTCTCCTTCTCCCGGGACTTTCAAAACCCACCTGGATGCAGCTCTGTACGACCTGCCCTAGGTGATCCTGCTTTGCCAGGGGGTTGGGCTGGATTATCTCTAGAAATCCCCTCCAACCCTGAATGTTCTGTGTTTCACAAACAGGACAACACGTAACATCCCACATACATGGATTTCTGGTTTTGCACAAAACCTATCCAAATGCTAATGATACTCAAATGATAATCAAGCAGCTCCTCACACCAAAACCCAGTGCCAGCAACACCAGCAATTTCCTCCTTAGGCTGGGGATTAGGGGCTGATTTAAAGTAAATGCACAAAAAGAGAGATGTCCCCCAGATTATGACCTAGTGAGTCCCACTTTACTGTTGAGGGGTTAACAAATGGTTGGTTTCCCTGAGTGTTATCATGGTGGAAGTCTTTCCCACCTCATCTCACAAGAAATCAGGACAACTCCCAACAGTTGGAGCTTACCGACACAGCCAAGCTGAAAGGGATTTGGTCATTATCCAAAGAGACCAAGCAAAACCAGCAGCAGCTGTGCTCATCCTGCATCCACAGGTTGGATGGTTGTTGCTGCACTGAATAACAGCACCCAGGCACAAAGAGCAGACAAAGCCACCTAAATGCAGTCAGAGGTGTAACTACTTCTGTAAGTAATGAGTCATAGAATCATTCAGGTTGGAAAAGACCCTGGGATCATCGAGTGCAACCATCAACCCTACTCCACAAGGTCACCCCTAAACCAGATCCCCCCAACACTACATCTAAGCAACTTGTAAACACACACAGGGATGGGGACTCAACCATCACCCTGGGCAGCCCATTCCAGTGCGTGACCACTCTTTCCATGAAGAATTTCTTCCTGATGTCTAGTGATTTGCTAGTGCCCAGCACGTTCCAAAATAACCAAGGCTCTTCTGACTATGTTGCATGCCCCACGACAGCATTTGCTAGTGCAGTTGAGACAAGCATAGGATTGACACCTGATAACCTTCCATTCATCTGTAACAGAAGAAGGACAAAGAGTTCCTAGAAGATGTGCAGAAGAGAAAACTCAAATGATCAGAGGGCTGGAGCACCTCCCCTATGAGCACAGGCTGAGCAAGTTGAGGTTGTTCAGCCTGGAGAAGAGGAGGCTACCAGGGGACCTTCGAGCAGCTTTCCAATCTCTGAAGGAAGGGGGCTACAGGAAAGCTGGGAGAGGGCTTTTGACACAGGTGCACACCGAGAGGACAAGGAGAGAGGGTTCCAGACTTGAAGAGGGGAGATTGAGGTTGGACTTGAGGAATAAATTCTTTCCTCTGAGGGTGGCGAGATGCTGGAAGAGGCTGCCCAACCCCTGGAAGTGCTGAAGGCCAGGTTGTCTGGGCTCTGAGTAACCAGCTCTAGTGAAGATGTCCCCGCCTAAGATGTCATTAGGTGATGTTTAAGGTCCCTTCTATGATCTGTTGAGCGCTACTCCAAAAATTCAGCATTTTTCCTAGGAAGAGTATTTAAACAGGTTGGACTTGATGATCTATGAGGTCTCT
>VXBP01010745.1:0-21026 GCA_013400115.1 Rhinopomastus cyanomelas
AAGGCCAGGCTGGATGGGGCTTTGGGCAATCTGGTGTGGTGAGTGACAGCCCTGCTTGTTGCAGAGGGTTTGGACTAGATGACCTTTGGAGGTCCCTTCCAACCTGATGGTTCTATGATTTTATGACCTAAAGCTCTTCCCACGTTCTGAAGACCCCATGGGGCTGTGGAGGAACTTTCTGTGGAGCTGGGAAGGGTTCCCAGCACGGAGCCACCGCAGCCCCACGCAGCTCCAGGCGAGAGTGGCTATGAGTCAGAGCAGAGCAGCCCCATGTTTTACGTCTCGCCATGCGTGCGAGCGTGAGCTGGCCCGGGGCCATGCCGCTCCCAAAAGTGAGGCGACGGGTCGTGGTAATTTATTATTTTGAATGAAGGGTTTATTTCAGGAGCTCGCTGGGTTATTTCCCATCCTTTATGACTCATTAAGCCAGGTGAGGCGCCTCGATTATTTACTCATACTTTTATATTTCAAGGGCACATCCTAAATTGATATTTGTATCAGCAGAGCATCCTCTGGGGCCAAGCTCCCTCATTTATCTGCCTGCTTAGCTGGGGATTTATCTTGCATCCCTACCCTCGTTCTCCGACTGCATCCTCAGTCAGAGCAGCAGGTTTTTCCACAGTTTGCCTCATAGCAGCCTGTTCTGTGCTTGTCAGTAACTACTGGTGCTCTAACAGCAAAGAAATAACTCCTTGCACATCTTGGTTACTGCGTTTGTTTGAAAACACACCAAGAAATCATAAACTTGTGAAGCTCAGGGAGTGGAACTGTTGCCGTATGGCAGAAAGAGACAGTGCCCAGGCACAGAAGAGCTGAGAGAGCAAAGAAAACTACTGATGAATATTGGTTATTAATTATAAAATGATGACAAAATGATGAGCAAAAAGGACTTGTGGTCCCTTCTAACCCAGACTGACTGTATGACTTGGTCTGGGTGATCCTGCTCTGGCAGGGGGATTGGACTAGATGATCTTTTGAGGTCCCTTCCAATCCGGAATGATTCTATGATTCCACGACCAGCTCACCCCCATCTCAACGTCCACGTTTCCCATCCGAGAGGAACGAGACGGGGGTTTCAGTTATATCCTCACCCCCCTCAAAAAGCACTTAATCAGAGATTTACAAACCAGCAAATCAAAGGAGACTGTGAAATTCCAGCCAGAGAAGCGAACAGCGAGATTAAGTGGATTAGTCTACTGTACAGGCATCCGAGGAATGCAGCCCACATGTGCTTTTGTTGTGGATTACTCAGCAGCAGCCTTATGCTTTCACATCTCCCAGGCAAACCCATGGGCATGTGCACTTGTGTGCAGGGCAGCCCCTGCCACGCTGCGCTGCTGATCTCAGCACTCAGGGACATCAGCCATCCCTCCTGCTGTATCACTCGAAAATGAAGCGGCAAACTGCTCGTGGGAGAAGCAGAGAGATGCATCTCCTCGCTCCACAGGCACAGACAGCCCGGTTTAACCATCAGCTGTCCTCCCAGTTAATGAAAGTCCTCAGGTCAGACGCTGCAAAACTTTAGGGAAGTTTAGTCCTACTAAAAACTTTAGTCCTGGTTAAAACTTAAGGATAAATCTCACTGAACCTGATTTTGGGGGTGTTCTCATCAGCTGCGGCATCACACATAAGTTCATACCTCATGTAAAGAGGGAGGGGAGGTAGAAACACATGAAAGAAGGAGCGAGTGATTGATAAATTAACCAATTATTACCAACCAGAGTTAACAGGTTGTATTAGGGGTGAGTTATAAATAACTAATACAGAAAAGTCAGTTCCTGGTTAAAACTTATCAATGAAACTTATTGACCATGATTTTGGAGGGGTCTTAATCAGCTGCACAATCACACGCGAGTTCATACCTCATACAAAGTGAGGAGCGGGTCCAGAAGAAGCAATGAGTGATGGATAAATGGACCAACCATTAGTAATAGTTTGTGTTAGCAGTGAGTAATAAATAATTAATACAAGAAAGGCGGGTCCTGGTTAAAACTTATCAATTCAACTACTTAATCATGATTTTGAGGGTGTTGAATCAGCTGTAGAATCATACATGAGTTCATACCCCATGTAAAGAAAGAGGGGAGGCAGAAACACAAGGAAGAAGCAGCAAGTGATGGATAAATTATAGAATCATTAGGGATTGGAAGGGACCTCAAAAGATCATCTAGTCTAATCCCCCTGCCACAGCAGGATCACCTAAATGAACAAACCATTAGTAACAGTTTGTATTAGCAGTGAGTAATAAATCATTTAATATAGGAAAGTCAGTTCCTGATTAAGACTTATCAATAAAACTTACTGATCATGACTTTGGGGGTGTCTTAATCAGCTGCACAATCACACAGGTGTTCATATCCCATGTAAAGAGAGGGGTGTGTGGAAAGAAGCAGCAAGTGACAGGTAAATGAACCAACTATTACTAATCAGAGTTAACAGTTTGTATTAGGGTTGAGTAATATATAATTAATGTTTATTAATAATTATTTAATAAATTAAGGAAAGTTGGGTCTTGGTTAAAACTTATCAATAAAACTTCCTGATCATGATTTTGGGGGTGTCTTAATCAGCTGCAGAATCACAAACGAGTTCATGCCCCATACAAAGAGTAAGGGGAGGGGGGTGAAAACACAAGGAAGAAGCAGCAAGTGATGGATAAATGAACCAACTCTTACCAGCCAGAGTTAACAGTTTGTATTAGCAGCGCGTAATAAATAATTAATATAGCCCTAGGAGATCTAAAGCCACCGACACGGTATCTGCGTTTGGCTCTAAATGGAACTCGAGATAACCTACTTTGAACAGTAATGTGTTCACAGTATGTGGGAATTAACTGCTCGGTGTAATAAGTACTATTGAATTTCCCATCCCCACACGGATAAAGGGCAGCTGCCACCAAAACCCACCGCCCCCCCCAGCAATAACAGTAACCGATTGATTAACAGAGGGGAAATAAAACAGCAAACAAACCTGTTTTTTCATTATATCCTTAAAAAGTTATAGGTTAAAATAACCTTTAAAAGAGCTTAAAACCCAGCAATTAAACGTTCCCGTGCCTGTTTTCCAAGGCTGCAGCCGAGAAAGGGAGAGAGGCCCGAGTGCGGCGGCGTGCGAGCCTTGCTAATAACTCTCTGTGAAAAATCTCATTAATTCAGTCTGGCTCTTCAGATCAGCCGCTAAGACCTTGTATTGTCAGTCATCCTCTGGCCTTTTCAGGATTTCCACAGCCTAACTAGCGGAGTCTCCATGGAAACCATGCAGTCATGCTTTGCACATCCCCAGAACTTTTTGTTCCTGACAAAGCTTGAAAAATCACATGCAGCATGGAGAGTTTAACACAGTGAACTAAACCCTGACCCGCACTTAGAAATGATAAACCCCAGCATACCAGCTTTATTATAAATGATTTCCTTACAAGATACTTAGCCGAGACGGCAAAATGCTGAACCAGACAACACCGGAGGAACGCGGCTCCGGAGAGGGGAAACAAACACGTCGGAACGCAGAGCGCCGCGCCGCCAGAGCCTCCTGCAAAAGGCACGGGAACGGGGCGAGCGTCTGCTGAGCACTTGGGAGTTGCCTCTTCCCCAAAACAGCATCCCCGCAAAGAAGAGTCAGCTCTCCGTGACGGTGCGTCACCACGCTGCTGATTCACTCGTCTGGCTGCGCATCCCGGCCGGTAGATGCGGCAGGAATCACAGAGTCATCAAGGTTGGAAAAGAGTTTCAAGATCATCAGATCTGATCGCCTACCCTATGACTCCAAATCACTAAATGATCTCTTGAAACACCCTTGAATCCCTCCAGGGATGATGCTTCCACCCCCTCCCTGGGCAGCCTGTTCCAAGGCGTCCCCACTCTTGCTGGAAAGGACTTTTTCCTAAGATCCAGTCTAAACCTCCCCTGGTGCAGCTGGACCCCATTTCCTCTTGTCTTACCACTAGTCCTTGGGGAGAAGAGGCCAACCCACACCTCAGTCCAACTTCCCTCTAGGTAGTTGTAGAGAGCAATGAGGTCTCCCCTCAGCCTCCTCTTCTCCAGGCTGAACAGCCCTAGATCCCTCAGCTTCTCCTCATAAGACCAGGAGCTGTGTCTCTAGCTCTGTGGTGTCCTCGAGACCTGTCTGCAGCTGGGATGGTTCTGTCTGGCCCCAAAGCAGGTATCTGTGTCCAGAGGTGATGGTGGCATTGCCCTCAGAGGGAGATTCTCTGCCTTGTAACTGGGAATGGGCAGGCTCAAGCATCCACACACACCCGATGGAGGGTACATGACCTTGTGCTTTACCCCAAGCCTGGATGCTCCTCACACCAGGCTCTGCCAGGACAACAGCAGCCACTGGTTACACTAGTCCTTTTCATCCCTGCTGAGTACTTACAGCATCAGCATCACTGCCCAATATAACATATTGATCATAGCCAGCGGGACAGGGATGAGCACAGGGATGACAGTCACACAATCTCTGAGCAGTCAGGGTTGCCAGGGACTGCTGGGGACCATCCAGTCCAACCCTCCAGCCAGAGCAGGTGCACCCAGAGCAGATGGCCCAGGATCACATCCAGGTGAGTCCTGAAAGTCTCCAGGGATGGGGCATCCACAACCTCCCTGGGCAGCCTGTTCCAGTGCTCATCCTGTTCCAGCCTCAAAGTAAGGAAGTTTCTCCTTATATTCAGGTGGAACTGTTTTGTGCTCCAGTTTGTGCCCATTTCTCCTTGTCCTGTCACTGGGAGTCACTGAAAAGAGTCTGGCCCCATCTTCCTGACAAATGCCCTTCAGATATTGATAAGCATTGATCAGCTTTCCAGTCACTACCCCCAGAAACAAGTCCATGGAAAGCCTAACCCTAATGGCCAACGTATGTCTGTCACTGGTTTCTTGGTGCTGCGAGAGCCCAAAACAGTTTTCCTCTCTCCTCCCAAGCAGGGCTGCCAGCCCATGTCTGGGGAAGTAGTTGCACAAAGATTCCTCATGCAGGGATGACCAGTGAAAGTGAGAAAGGTCACACGGAGGAGTCACTGTGGGCCAAACTCACTCTGCCGCAGCGAGTTCTCAGCACTGGTGAGGATGGGCAACCGCCCACTCGACACAGCCCCATCTGGGTTTGTGAGAAAAGAAGTGACTCAGAGGGTCATGCTGGAATCTGGGAGAACTGCCAGGGCAGGGAGAGAGCCACACACAGCCTGATCCTTGCTGAGCTCACTCCTCACACGAGGCGGAAGACACAACCCATTGCAGGAGTAGAGAGCCCCAAGTGGGCTGAACTGGCCGTTTGAGAACTAGTGGCTGCACAAGCTTCCACCCCAAGTTCCAAAAAATGAGGTGAGGGCTCGGAAGTCAGCCCCTCTCATTTGGGATGATGGCTCAGGAGGCGTTTGGCACATGCAGTCCCTCTCCTGTGGGATGCAGACGATCAGAGCAGGCTTTGTTTCCACGGGGTTCCCCTGGAGCATCACCACAACAGATGGAAAACATCTGCCCACTTTCTCCTCCCCCAGTGAGGAGTGGTGTGCGATCGGCAGGAAGCCCTGCAGAGGATAACCACAGGAATCAGTTTTGGACACGAAGGCTTGATAGATATAGCCTGAGCTGGCTGGAGGCTCCAAGCCCACGAGCCCTGGCCTCACTACTGCACAATGTGTTGGAACAAACTGACGCCCTGAATCACAGCAACAAGTCAGCAGAGATGGCCACCACCCTCTCAACAGCTGGAGATGACAATTCATGTGACGGGGCTAAGGCATTTGCACATAAAGTGTGGGATAAACCACATCACATCGGGCAGTCCAAACCTACTGCGTAAAAGCCTCTTTCTCTGAGGTCTTTTACCATCATGCAGGACTCTAGGAGAGTTAAATATTACCCTGCATGGAACCAGCAGCTAAGCAAACAGTTGATAAGCTTTTCGTAATCCCAGGAGTAGTTTAGGACTAAAAAACCCCTTCTGTCCTTTGTCTGCAGGTGTGCAAAGTTTATCCTCTTCCATGCTTGCGAGGGAACTTTGCAGTTGGCTCCGCAGCGATTCAGTTACCATGAGATTTTGTCAGGGGGACAGTTTGGCTCCTGTTTGGCCACTGAAAACCACCTGGAGCTGTCTGCTTTGTCACCAATTCGGCTAGCAGGCAAAATTTGGATCATACTTAATCTCACCCCGTCCAGCAACAGTCATGTCTGGCCCATCTCTAATAGGAACCAAGTCTGAACAACTTCCACTGTTAGAAGATAAGTCCTTTTCCTTCTAATCCTCAGATACTCCACAGATATTTTCATTACAGAGGAAGGAAGAGGGAAGAGAAACCCTTCACCTTAGCTCCAAGGAGAGCCTCTGGGTCTTACAGAACCCTTTGAGGCTCAAGATAATTTTGAAACATCTTCTAAACATTTGAAGAGTTGAAAATCCATCCCAAGGATACAAGTGAGACAACAGATCTCCACTATCACCTACACTCAGCCTCACTAACATGCAGCCACAAAGGAGGTCTCACCTGTTACACACAACCAGGAAACTCTGGGGTATTGCTTAGGAAACGGTGCTGCTCATTTCTAAACATCAGTGAAAGAAAAACAGCTCAAGCACTGTGGTGCCAAATTCAGAAGATGAGAACTTATTTACAGCCATCTGAAAATGCCTTTGAAACACATTCAAAACGCTTCCTCCTTCCAGTTGTATGTTCCCATCTCAGCATCGAGCTGGGGGTTCAATGGGAAGGTGCTGACGTCACCTCACACACCCAGGAGAAGCCCAAGTCCAAGCTGGAGATGAATGCGGAGTGTGCTCTGAGGTGTCTGTGCAGTTCACATTGTGTAGCTGATGGCTGAAAATCGGGCCTCAGCATCAGGCTCTCACCTCCCCCCTACACAAAGAAATGCTGAAGACAGGTCTGGTCTTTAGCCAGAAAAAAAGAAGGCCATCATAAAAAGATGAGAGAAGAAAAAAAACAAACAAAAGGGAGAGAATCTTGGGAAAAAAGAAATCACATCATCTTTTTGCATTTCACACAGAGCAGGTTTCTTGTGTTTCAACACCCCAGCTGCTCGCGGGGATGGAACAGACGTGCACGTGCCTGCAAAGCAAAACACAGCTGGAGAGCTAATTTTAGGTCTACCAGTCTTGGCAATGTCCCTCTAGCAAATGAAGAGTGCCTGATGTTCGTGCGTACGTACAAATACCTCGTTCTGGTGGGTAACTGAGACGAATGTCTCACGCAGTTGGGACCAGGTACCACCAACGTGTTCCTGTCACCCTGAAGTCTGCCACTTTCATCTGGATGGAAAGATCACCTCCTCCTAGCCACACAGCGGCGAATGTTCGGAGTGAACCAGACCGCCAGTCGCAGCCAAAGTTTGTAAGGGAAGGCATTCACTTTGTCATAGGAAGACTTTCTCATCCAGGTTCTCCTTGTACTATAAATGGAAAGACCTGCTTGGCCTCGGGTTAAAATGAAGAGCGATCTGGATTTTGAACCTTCTGCCTGCAGCAGCCAACACTGGAGATGCTCCAGGAGAGTTATCGTTTGCTCGTAACAGACAAACTAAATTTAATTTAGAATTGGCCAAAGCTTCCTGCGTGAGGATTCAGGAGAAGATGACGCAAGCATATAAAAACCATCTGGTTTTGCCTGTCCCCAGTCTGTTGGTAGTTCCTGACCCTGCCAATGGGAGGGGCAGGTATTTATGGTCATGGCAACCCACTCTGGAATGGTGGTAAAGGGATGTGGCCTCTCATACTGGAGGGCTGGTTAGAGCACTACATCCCCAGGATAACATCAAAGAACCCTGTAAGTCGTGCATGTGCAAACCATCATCCTCACATTACTGAGTTCCTCTCAAAGACAGACCTTCCCTCTCCATGTTTGCCACCAAAAACAAACCCACATCCTTTATGCTCTGACTTGCCAGTTCATCTAACACAGGGGACACACTCTGTTCACAATGGTGTGAGGGGTCGGTGCTGGGACCAGTCCTGTTCAATCTATTCATTGATGACTTGGATGAGGGATTGGCATGCACTGTCAGCAAGTTTGCTGATGACACAAAGCTGGGGGGTGTTGCTGACACCCCAGCAAACTGTGCTGCCATTCAGGGAGACCTGGACAGGCTGGAGAGCTGGGCAGAGAGAAATGTAATGAACTATAACAAGGGTAAGTGTTAAGACCTGCCTGGATGTGTTCCTGTGTGACTTGGTCTAGGTGATCCTTTTGTGGCAGGGGGACTGGACTGGCTGATCTGTGGAGGTCCCTTTCAATCCCTAATGGCTCTATGATTCATCAACTCGTGGGTGAAACACGGAGCGTGTCCAATGATACCGCGACAAGCTGTGCTCGAGGACACCAACCATTAGGCTAAAAAGATAATACAGAGCCTTTTGTTTGCTCAACACAAATTAAACTCAGAAAGTGACTGGGAAATGATGGATTTCTGCCCCAAGTGATACATCTGCGTCTGGAGGAAATGAGGAAAATCAAAAGCTACACGTGCGACTCTGCCGTCTGCCCTGCTGGATCCAGTTCAGGCTTGTTCCAAACATATTTACCAGACACTTGTGTAAACTCTCCTCAGACTGCTAACCTGCATGACACTAAAGGCAATTTCAAATATATCTTTCTTTCCCTTGTCACCTTCCTTAACTTCAGAGGCATCCATTACGTGAGAAACAGGCTGGGTAATTTATAGAAACAAAAACAGTCTCCCAAATCAAACTAAAACGCTTCGGTACGCGGCAGTAACGATGAACAAAATGAGTGCTGTCATCAGACAGACATCTGGTTTTGCAGAACAATGTGCCCACACCCACAGCAAAAGAAATATTCATTCCACGAGAAGCCACCTCGCTAACAAGTGAGAGAAGAAGAGCAACTCCTTTTGATTGTCCATGTGTTAAGAGATTTTTGGGGTGAAGCAATGAGTTCACCCTTGTGAACAACAGTGTCACCCAATTCATTGCTAGTAGGCAGGAGTGTTTCACATGACAACATGGATCAGAAGGGGGGTGATTAGCAGATTGAGAGAGGTTCTTCTCCCTGCCTCTAATCTGGTGAGACCACATCTGGAGCACTGTGTCCAGTTCTGGGACCCTCAGTTCAAGAGGGACATAGAGCTGCTGGAAGGAGTCCAGCATAGAGCAACGAGGACAATGAAGGAAGTGGAACACCTCCCTTACAAGGAAAGGCTGAGGGAGCTGGGTCTCTTGAGCTTGGAGAAGACCAAGGGTTGGCCTCATGAATATCCATAAATATGTGAAAGGTGGGCGTAGGAAGGATGGAGCCAGGCTCTTCTCAATGTCATCTAGTGACAGGACAAGGGGCAATGCGTGTGAACAGAGCTGGAACATAGGAGGTTCCATATAAATATGAGAAGGAACTCCTTCCTTCTGAGGAAGAGGCTGCCCAGAGGGGTTGTGGAGTCTCCTTCTCTGGAGACATTTAAAACACACTCCTGTGTGACTGGGTCTAGGTGATCCTGATGTGGTGGGAGGACTGTACTGGATGATCTTTCGAGGCCCCTTCCGATCCCTAAAGTTCTGTGATTATTTCATGCTGCCTTTCTGAAGTCGTAGTCATCAATCCAGCAATTTGCCAGGTAACAGCAAATACTGAGAAGTCTCTCTTATTATTATCATCTCCCCCCGAGGTGCAGCCTGCCAAACTTGATCCGGCTTGCAAGAGGCATTTCTTTAGAGAGGGAACGCTAACACAGGTATGCATGCGAAACCTCCTTGCTTGTCAGCCGGGTTAGTCCTTAAAATCTAGCTCTTTGCAAAACATCACTCAAAAAAATCCAATTAGCAAACATTTACCCGAATTTGTTTTATTAAATCAGCTCAGGACGCTGTGGCGATGCCAAATAAGAGCGAATCACCTA
Source organism: Rhinopomastus cyanomelas (assembly GCA_013400115.1). Taxonomy (NCBI): domain Eukaryota; kingdom Metazoa; phylum Chordata; class Aves; order Bucerotiformes; family Rhinopomastidae; genus Rhinopomastus; species Rhinopomastus cyanomelas. The sequence continues at coordinate 9,855 of VXBP01010745.1, forward strand.
CAGCAGGGTGAACACGCTGCGCTGAGATTGTCTGCTCTGGCTTGAATGAGAAGCCTGGTGCAATATTCAGATCAAAATATAAGAACCACCACTGGAGCTGTCGGTGTGTTTAACACTTTGAGGCAGACTATCTGAAGACGGTTGCTAAAACTAGCTGCGGCGCGTGTTAGGGTCTGTTTTGCTCAGTGGGATGCAGAGAGTGGTACTGACAGAGCTCAGTGAAGAGCAGGAGGCTGGAAAGACAGTGAAGAAATAGCTATGGTTGAAGTTTTCCTTAAATTTTCTTTACATTTCTTTACATTTTCTTAAATTATAAAGTCCCTTTGGTTTGCCTGCAGCCATTTTGCTGAAGCCTAACAAAAATCTTGTGGTTTTGGTCTTAGGTTTTTTTTAAGCTCTTATTTTACAACAAAATTGCTAATTTAAATCTATTAAAGGCTTCTATTTCTGAATAAAATTGGGAAACAGTTCATTTTTTAATGTTGTGATGAAACATTTTAGGTTATTAGGAATCAAAGGGCTTCTTTTCACCTCTTCCTTTCCTTTTCTACTTTCACTTCCCTTCTTCTTTCCCATCAGTTCCTTGTGACAGACAGATTCATTCCAAATATCAGCCCTGGTAGAGGCATTTCAAGGTACTGCCTGGTGCTGGATGACACTGTCCTCACCCAAAGGTAATTTACCCAAGTAATTCTCACACGTATCGATGACCTTCAAGGTCTTTTCTCATCAAATGATTCTGATTCTTCAGGAGATAGAACCTCAGGCTCTCGAAGCACAGAACAGTACAAATTGGAGGGGACCTGGAAAGATCATCCAGTCCAATCCTCCCACTACAGCAGGATCACCTAGATCCAGTTGCACAGGAACACGTCCAGGCAGGTTTTACATGTCTCCAGCAAAGGAGGCTCCACAACCTTCCTGGGCAGCCCGTTCCAGTGCTCTCGTGTCCACCCTACCATGTTCTGACCAGAGAATTTACTCTGGATCCCAAGCAAGCAGCCGAACCACACTTGGGCCCCTCAGCTTTTATTAGGTGACTTTAAAGGGAACCCTACAGTCAAAGGAGCGTGAGGCACAGACAGCCCCCAGTTCCAGAGGTACCAAGTACTGGCACAGCTGGGTTATTACCTTCAAGAATGTAATTATGTCAATTTAAACGTCAACATCGCTAATGGTGTCACTGCCCGTTGCTCTAACAGAAGCTTCCACAACTGGAATGTTGTGTCCTGTTCAGCACAGAGCCACAAAGATGATGAGGGGAGTGGAGCATCTCCCCAGTGAGGAAAGGCTGAGGGAGCTGGGTGACCCCATGAACGTTGATAAATATGGAAAGGGTGGGTGTCAGGAGGATGGATCCAGGCTGTGCTCAGTGGCATCTAATGGTAGGACAGGGGGCAATGTGTGTGAGCTGGAACATAGGAGGGTCCACGTGCATACAAGAAGGAATTTCTTCTCAGTGAGGGTGACAGAGCCCCGGAAGGGGCTGCCCATGGGGGTTGTGGAGTCTCCTTCTCCGGAGATGTTTAAAAACCACCTGGACATGTTCCTGCGCGACTTGGTCTAGGTGATCCTGCTGTGGCAGGGGGATTGGACTGGATGATCTTTTGAGGTCCCTTCCAATCCCTCATGCTTTGTGATTCTGTAATTTTGGGCCCACATCTCTCAATTTGTCTTCGGTCCTTGAGGACAGACGAGCCCTCTTCGGCTGCCAAAATCTCCAACTTCCACCCCTGACTCTGGCATCCTTCCACGATGCCTTGCAATTGGATTTCTCTATCTATTTGCCAGCCCGCTGGAAATCATCGGTTTGGAGGCAGCGTAAACTCAACATCAAATTAGACACCAAGGCAAGCCGCACCGTTTGTTTTGCCTCCTTTCCTGCTCACTGAATAAAAGAAGCCTCACAGCTTATTATCTGCTGTGGCAGACGATACCGGATCCCTGGGCCCTGCTGCAGAAAGCACTTTGCCACCAGATAAAAGGGAAAATGTGGGGGTTGCTTGGCTTAGAGGAATTCCTAGTGAATTCTGGTCACATCAGTTAGGGGTTTCTTTCCCAAACCAGTGGGTTTTTTAATGTGCATATTTTTTCCCCCTCCTCTTCCTGTGTTATGGCTCTGCCTGCCAGGTTTTATAACCTGCAGGAAGCATATTTCAAAAATATTTATTAGCTTACTAAATCAAATCACCCTTGCTCCTGTTGGACGGGGTTTTATAGAGCGCCCACAAAATTCAACGCGCCTGTGCTGCGGCGACAATTTCTCGTGATGGCCGAGAAAACTGTTCCTGAATCTTTTTAATTAGCAATTGCTAACACTTGGATTTACCAACTCAGAAACCACTGGCAAAAATTGCTCTGTCCACATCCTGCAGCTCAAGATGGGAAAGGAAACAGTCTCAGGGAAGACTAGCTGAACAGAATAAACCTGCTTGTTGAAAGCTCCTAGTGAGCTCATCAGCTGACTCCCACCCCAACAACCTCACAGGACAGAAGAGTGATCTCACTGAGGTTTTATTACACCACTGCTGAATGCTTTTGCCTCATTAACCAGCTCAACATTTAGGCACCTTTGTTTGTTGTTCAAACAAATCCAAAATACAATAGGATATGTATTTGCACCCTACTTGATTTAAAATTAACATCCATATGCAGAAAAATATGCAGTAAGTCTGGGAAGAGGCTTAAATCACAGAACATTAGGGATTGGAAGTGACCTCCAAAGATCATCCAGTCCAATCCCCCTGCCACAGCAGGATCACCTAGATCCAGTCACACAGGAACAAGTTCAGGTGGGTTTTAAATGTCTCCAGAGGAGACTCCACGACCCCTCTGGGCAGCCCCTTCCAGTGCTCCATCATCCTCACAGTGAGAAGTTTCTTCTCATATTGATGTGGAACCTCCTCTGTTCCAGCTGACACTCACTGCCTATCATTAGGTGCCACTGAGCAGAGCCTGGTTCCATCCTCCTGACACCCACCCTTCACGTACTTACCAGCATTAATGGGGTCACCCCTCAGACTCCTATTTTCCAAGCTCAAGAGATCCAGCTCCCTCAGCTAGTGTGATGTGTGTTGCCCGTGCAGCCAGCCCTTGATGCTCAATAAACAAATCTGGGTAAACAGAAGGTTTTGTAAACTTTAGAAAACTGAAAATTTGAGGCTTCAGAGAAGGGCTTCTATTCTTCTTTTTATTTTCCTCAGTGGCTCAAAGCCCCATCCAACCTGGCCTTGAGCTCTTCCAGGGATGGGGCATCCACAACCTCCCTGGGTAACCTGCTCCAATGAAAGGTACTGGGGAAGCCTCAGGACACTGGAGCAACAGTTGGCAGGATGGCAAAAGCACCAACCAACAACCCTGGGGTAAATGTCACGGGGAGGAAAATTTTGTTTGCCCAACAGATGGCTGAGGAGGAGGGAGGAGGTGTTCCCCGACTCCAAAGGCTGTAAGTTGGCTGCAGCCAGTCATGGGAAGCAAAATTAAAGCTGACACCAGGCAACCTGGTGCTGCATCCATCTGCATTCCTATTGATCTGAGGGCTTAGTCTGCATTCTGGCTTTATCAGCCAGTGGCATCCTGCCTGCCATCTCCTCCCTCTCATCCTCCTAACCTGGAAAACACTTCTGAGGGTGCAGAAAGACAGTTATCAAAGATCCTCTGCCTAAGAAAAGAACAACATGCCTCACAAGAAACAGCTGCCTGGCACCTTTGAAGAAAGTTTCCTGACACTTTTTCTATTTAATTAAAAAAAAAAAAAAGAGGGAAAGAAGAAGCCAGGCTCAATATATACACGATGTTTCGCCCAGCAGATCATTTCAGAACTGCTTCTGACAGCGGTGGATTATAATGAACCTCTTATCAAGATGTTGCCAGCTCGAGACAGACAATGTGTGTACGTCTGCGCGCAGATCCCAGTCTTGTTAACATCAGAGAGTGAAAGGGATGGTGTGCGGTGAGACTTATCGCGGGGAATTATCCGTGTACACAACACAAAGCAAAACGAGCCTGAACCTTCCATGTGGAGCTTTGGGTTTGGGGTGGGTTTTTTTTGCTTCTAATCGTCTCATAAACTGGGAGCACTGACCCAAGGGGTCAGGCTGGTGAAAGGGTGATCTGCCTGGATTTTGCTCCATTTGATTTGATTATTCCTCTTCTGTAGCTGTTGTGCACACACACACACACAAATCTCTCCCAAGGAATAAAGCAAAAATCATCCCATCACTGCAGGAACAATGGAATAAAAACCAGACGACTGTGTTCAAAATGGGCCAAGACAGAGCTTTCACTTTCCCACATGCTTATTGTCGTTTTAAGGCAGCATAAATGCATCTTCCTATGGGGAGTGAGAGTTTCACAACAGTACCCTATTCAGACAGGACTGTAAATTGTCCCTTTATATCTTCATTCCCCATATCAAGGCAGAAGGATCTCCTGATGAGGCTACCACAACTATCTCATGCATTGCTATGAGGTAAAGCCAGAGCAAGCTCTTCAAGTTGTGCTCTCACCCACTGCTTCATACCAGGGGCTCAAAGTGAAACTCTATTTAAGGCTAAAAAGCTAGAGCTGCTCAGATCTTTAATACTTAGCATCTAAAAATCTGTGCCACAGAGCTAAAGCCATGAGGCTATTGAGGCCGACATTCACAGCAGAAGACATGGAACCACAACTGTCATACTCTTTCTGTTCCTGATATTGGTCTAGGTGATCCTGCTCTGGCAGGGGGACTGGACTAGATGATCTTTCAAGGTCCCTTCCAATCCCTAATGTTCTGTGATTATTAATTAATTCTTTTTAAAAATTGCTTGTAAAGCCAAGGTAAAACCCAGATATTTTCTCACAGCTGGCAGGTGGGTTCAGATAACAACGAAAACCAAACAATCTGCGGATCAGTGAGTGGCTGGTTGGAGTTTTTTTACCTTCCCAAATGTAAGCTCCTTAGCTCAACTCTAATATTTATGATAGGCTTAATCCTGTAAACAGATAAATTGGTGTAAGGGCAAAAGACCACACAGCTGCATGCAGGCAATAAAGACCACACACATACCTCTTTTTCAGGCTTAGGGCATTAAGAAAATAAGGATATACCCCAAAAATTTAGACTGTTGGGCTGAACAAATAAATTGTGGTCACTGGAGTTGAATAATGGACCACGAATCCAAACAAATAGTCAAACTTAGCAGGCAAAAGCTTCCACAGTTTATTTTAGCGCTGTTTTAACATCACTTTCCTGCTAACGGAGTGGGCAAAATCATAACTCCTTTCCAATCCATAGAAGGTTTAGTCATCGATTCCTTCGGGGCAAGAATTTGACCCTGTGATTCACGGCTCACAAGAGCTACAGCAGCTCTTCATACACTTATGTGAGTCTACTCCAAAGTCGAATAAATGCAACTTGAGTAGCAAAACACAAGAAGCACAACTGAAACAAGTCCAGTCTGAATATAAACTCCAGGAAGCAAACAGTCTGGCTTCAAGTATATTTTGAATCGTTGCAGGAGATCCTGCAGATGGAAAAGTTGGATTCTTCTTTCCAAACATTTTGTTCGAAATGGAGGGCTAAATCTTGCTGATGTGAGAGGTGCTCACTAGCTTTAACAGCCAAAGTTTACTCTGGAAAGAAAACCAAAGCCATTTTACTCCGGCTTTAAACCTGTGAGCCATGAACTGTGTGGGGTCAGTGAGAGATGATTGAGAAAAGCAAAGCAATTATGAGAGAGCTTAAAATCTGTTCAGCAGTCTGTGCCTACACAGAGACCTTCTCCAAAGGCAAATACATGGGGAAAACACCAATTTCCAAAGCAGAAGTAGCTTAAACAGGAAAAACCACAGGCAGTCCCATGTCTGATCACTCAGCCAGCCGTGCTAGATTATTCCAATGGTCGCTCCTGACTTCATCATTTACACGTAGCACAGACACTGATACACCAGGACGTATAAATCCTGCTGTTATTGCATGATTCCACATCTCTAATTAAACCTGATCTGCCCAGAGTGCTCCTACGTTACTGGATATGTGTAGGTGAGTGACTTGATATTTGCATAGAGCTTTGTGCACTCCAAAAGCTTTGCATACAATAACGAGGTAAAGCCTCACAAATACCCTGTGCACCAGGCAGAGAGGTCAGGAATCCCACTTTCACAGGTAAAGAAAGTGAAGCAAACACTTAGATGCTCATGGTCGTGCAGCTACTCATAGAAGATAACAGATCTGTAACGATTCGCTCCCACTGCCAATATGGTTTCTATAGGGTCTGTAGGGTCTCTTTAGGATCTATGGAGTCTGTAGGGTCTTCTATGGGGTCTATAGCATCTCTATAGGATCTATAGATACTACAAGGTCTATAGGGTCTCTACAGGGTCTACAGGGTCTCTATAAGGTCTGTAGGGTCTCTACAGGTTAGAGCCTGTAGGGTTCTATAGGGTCTGTAGGGTCTATATACGGTCTATAGGGTCTGTAGAGTCTGTATAGCAGGATGGAGCCAGGCTCTTCTCAATGGCATCTAGTGATAGGACAAGGGGCAGTGGGTGTGAGCTGGAACACAGAAGGTTCCATATAAATATCAGAAGGAATTTCTTCACAGTGAGGGTGAGGGAGCACTGGAACAGGCTGCCCATGGGGGTTGTGGAGTCTCCTTCTCTGGAGATGTTTAAAACCCACCTGGACGTGTTCCTGTGCGACTTGGTCTAGGTGATGGTGCTGTGGCAGGGGGACTGGATAAGATGATCTTTTGAGGTCCCTTCCAATCCCTAATGTTCTGTGATCCCACAGAACACTACCACACCATAGCACCACACCTCAGATGTGCAAAGGGGAAGCAGACAGACTTGCTGAAACCCCACGATTTAGATGCCCACATACAAATGACTTCTCAAGAGTAGCACCAGCCCCATTTCTGTTGCGCCAAGTCAAGGTCAGTACTTTTGTAGTTAATTAGCCATTTCTCATACTGCTCCTTCGGGTTCAGCTAAGCCAAAGCTCCTACCAAAGCTCATGTTCTTAGGCCTTGCTGATCAGATCTCTCTCATGTGAACTCAGATCCCCTGAATTCTCATCCAGAAACAGATGCATAAGAACCTCAATAATCTTAAAACATAACTATCCCAGTAAAAAATGCCTAATTTTAAGAACTACTCGTAAGTCCTCTGTTCTGTTCATGTAAACAAGATATAGATGTCTAAGCATGTGGTTAAATACAAGAGAAGAGCAAAATAGGCAGCAATGACACTGGTTTTTGACTCCTCAAGGTGTTTACCAATACAAATCATCTAGGCTTGGGTGTTTTGCAGGGTGTCTGGTGTGCTAGGGAGGAAGGAAAAGGGTTTTAAGGTGAAAGATGAACACGAGGAAGGGCCAAGGGACTTTGAGGTTCCACATGGCACAAACCTAAGGTGGAGTCTATGCTGAAGGACTTCATTGAGGAGGAAAGTTGATGATATAAGTGATACGAGCAGGTCTTGCTCTCAGGATGCAATAGGGAAGGACAATAACACTAAAAGCAAGCAGGGGGTTTGGTCTTTGTTTAAAGATGGATGAGGTCAAAGAGCAGAGGAAGAGCAGCTTCTCCTGCAGAGTAGGCTCAAGGAGAAAACAGAGGTTGCACCGCATGTGCACATCTGACAGCACTTAGCATGAGTTATTGGCACCCTGCACAGAGAAACAGATCCCCCAAGTAACAGTCAACAAGAGGGGTTTCTGTACACCGATGTCTCAATGAAACTGCCTCACAGAAGGAACCACCTTTGGTCAGCAACTTAGAGTTGTGTTAGAATCAAAGAGGTCGTGTTCCCCGTCTGACTCCTACAGGACAACTGCTCTAGAGCATCTCTCCAGGATGGATGGGAAGTACTGACTAAGTTTTATCCTCACCAAGCTAACATTCTCGAGCCAGTGCTACTCTTTAGCTCTTGTTTTTGTTGCTGAGCCCTGTATCAAAATTCTGCCCTAAATCTTATTTGCCCAGACTGAAAAAGCCCAGTTCTTCTAACCTCCTCTCAGGAGCTAATCTCCCTGTTTTCCTAGCTGCCCAAGCAGCCTGTCTGCGCTGGTCTGAGTCCAGCTTTTGCCAGTGGAGACAACCAGAACCAGACAAAGCCTCCTACATGAGAGCCCAGTAGTCTAACACCCGTTTTTCTCCTCCTCTGTGCTGAAAATCACCCGTCAGACACATCTTTGCAGTTATTGCCCTTTTCCCTGGTCACACCACTTCAGAGAGTCACTGACATCCTGTGATTGACTAATGGGCCAGTCTCATCTTTCTCCTTCTCTGTCACTTGCAATTGATGGATTCCCATCTTAACATAAATTCTTATTAGCTACTAAGTGGTTGTCTGCACCGTTACATTCGATCACTCTGCTCCTCAAGATCTCTTCTCGTGTTGCTGAAGGATGTTCCATTAATCCCTCATGTTAAGGATGCATCCCAAATCCATCACCAGTAAAGGAGGAGCACTGGTTTAACTTAGGAGGTGATTAGACACACAGGTGCGTGGCTTTAAAAAAAACCAAAACCACAGATCCAAAAAACCCCCCAAAGCAAAGGGGAGGTCACAAGAAAGGTGTGAAAGGTGTGACACATCATTTGACTACCTATTTCAAGTCTTGTACTGTGAGGCTGCCTGTGCCTCCTCTACTTTTAACACGTTTGGTGATATTTCTTCCATCTCAAGAAACTGAATCCCTCTACTGCACCCAGTAAATGATGCTCACATCGGTTCTGAGAGATCATCCTTCCCATCTCCATCATACTTGGACAACTCTACAACTGCCTGAAAGATCATCACAGAACATTAAAGATTGGAAGGGACCTTGAAAGATCATCTAGTCCAACCCCACTGCTGCAGCAGGACCACCTAGAACAAGTCACACAGGAACACATCCAGGTGGGTTTTAAATGTCTCCAGAGAAGGAGACCCCACAATCCCCCTGGGCAGCCCTTCCAGTGCTCTGTCACCCTCACCGTGAAGAAGTTCCTTCTTATATTGACGTGGAACNTGAGACATTCCACTCCATCATCTCTGTGACTCTGCTCTGGACTCACTCCATGTCCTTCTGGAACTAAGGAGCCCAGAACTGGACACTGTATTCCAGGTGCAGTCTCACCAGGGCAGAGTGGAGGGGGGCAAGAACTGACTGGAATATTGTCGAGAGATGAGCGCTGGCCTCTTCTCGCAGGGAATCAGCAACAAAACAAGAGGGAAGGGCCTTAAGCTGCACCAGAGGAAGCTGAGGCTGGACATCAGGAAAAAATTCTTTACTGAAGGAGTAGTCAGGGATTGGAAGAGGCTGCCCAGGGAGGGGGCCGAGTGATCATCCCTGGATGTGTTTATAGATCATTTAGCTGTGGTGCTTAGCGATACAGTCTAGTGGTGAACTTGGTAGAGTAGGTTTAACAGTTGGACTTGCTCTCAAGGTTCCTTTCCAACCTGAATGATTCCATGAAGAGAGGCAGGGAGGCTGTGATGATCTGGATGAGTGAGATCTTGGATGTCTTGCTGAAATATGCACAGCTAAACAAACCCAACCCAAACCCCTTCATTTCAAAGGCTGCCTTGAAAGATGAATAATGAAAATAAGGGAGTGTCCCCACAACAAATCAAACTTGGCAGGGCCAAGTTTCCTTGTGAAATTAATGTTTAGCATCTTCTCTCCAGAAACCTGCCTCAGCCATCCCCCTCTGCGCACAGTTAATGAACCCCTTGAGCAGATATAACCCATCTCTGGCTGATTTACAGGGCCCTTTTATTGTCTGAGCTGCCTATAATTATTTTTTAAATACACCTTCAGCTGATATCGCAGTAAAACAAGGCTCATTTTACATATTTCATGAAAAAGTGAAAACAAGCCAATAAAGACACCAAAGGACCGACGTGCCTCACAGGCTGAAACATCCTAAAAGCCAACTACCATCTGGAAACCAAAGAAGAAAACCTAATAGCAAGGTTAACCTCTCTCATGGTGATAAGGAATGAATTTGTGGCAAATTCTTTATATATTTCACAGAATCAAGGAAAATTAGGGATTGGAAGAGACCTCGAAAGATCATCTAGTCCAATCCCCCTGCCACAGCAAAAGATCATCTAGTCCAATCCCCCCTTACTATCCCAAACTAGGTTGGGAAGGATTTGTCCTGTCACCATTTCTAAGCAAGATTTTAATTCAGCTCTGCTCCAAGAGCCCTACAAAGTGCTGATTTGACCAAATCCTCCTGAGCCAATGGAACCCAAAACAACACACCCACCACCAAGGAAGGAAGCACCGAGAGCTGGCTGTGTTGAAAGGATTGATTCTGAGCTGTGCCAGCACCAGTGTTGCTTAGGGATCTCGACTCACAGCTAAGTGAGACGTTCTCCGGTATAAAATAAATCACAAGAGCCCAAGGAAGCACTTGGTTATTTGTGACAACCTCAGCACAGTTCATCTGAAAAGGTACGACTAAGACAATAAAAGGTACTTTGGGTCCTGATTCTTCACTGTCCTCCCCTTGGATGGCATCCAGGACAAGTTTTGGATTGACACAGCCTGGGGTAGGATGCTGTGAGCAGGCTGGTGGTGCTTTCTGGACAGGGTCCTCACAGCCAGCGTTTCCCCCCCCCATCACCTCTGCATTTTTTAAGCCTCTGCACTCCCCCACTGCCTTCTGGCGATTATTTTCCCTGCCTGCAGAGCCTTTTGCATATTAGTGGCCATTAATCCCAGTTGCATCAGCCAGTTTAATTGGGGTAGGCTGCTCTGATTCCCAACCTCTGTCCCTCCACTCCCTCTTCCCCAGTCCCATCCCATGATGTTTAAGGGATGTACCAAGTCTATAGTGTTTCTACATCTGAATGGGGTCTATAAAAGCTACTTGGTCAGATCTGGTTAATTGGGGGGACCTGTGGTTTAGCGGTTAGGAACAGCCCTAATCAGGGATAGAAGAGGAAGGAGGGGAGAAAGGAGGGGGGGGTTCTTTTTTTATGAAAATGTGGACCTCCCTACAGTAATTCCCCTTCAGCTGCTGCCTCACAGATGGACCTTTTAATTGAATTTTCTTACAGGCCTGAGGGAGGGAGTTCATTTCAGGTCAGGTGAGGCAATTGAAGTGAATCTAATAGCTCCAGTTTCTTTTCATTGGGACCGAAGTGTGTTGTTTTGTTGGGTTTTTTTCCTCCCCTCTAACACCCCCCCCCCCC